>JAQPZY010001164.1:0-287500 GCA_029931535.1 Margaritifera margaritifera
CATTTTCCCATTTACATTGATGCATATTTATTTGTTAATCTTTCTTTTCTTCTTTCATTTTTGCGTGATGTTCACTTGTATGATTTATGTGTATGATTGATGTGTATGTGTGTTTGTGATTGGTATTTGTTTTTTTTGTGTATTTGTGTATGACATTTTCCTGAGATATTCTTTTTTTTCTTTTTTTCTATCTCTCTCTGTACTTCTAACAAATTAGATACCATAACAACACCGATCCCCTACTAAACAATTAACCTAAACCTCTGTCGTACGGATTGGGCTCTGGTCTGATGCGAGTTTTTCGGTCACGCTTTTAAACAGGTGCTAGGTAACATACTAGCATACACTTGGCGGAATCCCTGCGTATCCTCAAGGTCGGAGTGATCGTAGGATTTTCTGCTACCCAAACCACTGGTGCCTGGAACCATACGGGCATGAGAGGACTGAATCCTTGCTGGAGCCGGAAGACTAGTCCTGAGATAGTCTTTTTTTTTTCTCTCTCTCACTACCTTAACAAATTATATACCATAACAACACAATACCCTACTAAACAATTAACCTAACCTCTGTCGAACGGATTGGGGCTCTGGTCTGATGCGAGTTTTTCGGTCACGCTTTTAAACAGGTGCTAGGTATCATACTAGCATACACCTGGGCGGAATCCCTGCGTATACTCAAGGTCGGAGTGATCGTAGGATTTTCTGCTACCCAAAGCACTGGTGCCTGGAACCAGACGGGCATGCCAGGACTGAATCCTTGCTGGGGCCGGAAGACTAGTCCTGAGTTAGTCTTTTTTTTTTTTTTTTTTCTGACATTTTTTCATTTACATTCATGCATATATCTTTGTTAATCTTTCTTTTGTTCTTTCATTTTTGCGTGATTTTTACTTCTATGATTGATGTGTATGTGTATCATTGATGTGTATGTGTGTTTGTGATTGTATTTGTCTTTTTATGTATTTGTGTATGACATTTTCCCATTTACATTTATGCCTATTTATTTGTTAATCTTTCTTGTCTTCAGTTTGCGTGAGGTTTACTTGTATAATTGTTGTTTATGTGTATGATTGATGTGTATGTGTGTGTTTGTGATTGTATTTGTTTATTTGTGTATGACATTTTCCCCATTTATATTGATGCATATTTATTTGTTAATCTTTCTTTTGTTCTTTCATTTTTGCGTGATGTTTACTTGTATGATTGATGTGTATGTGTATCTGTGTTTGTGATTGTATCTGGTGTATTTGTGTATGACATTTTCCCATTTACATTTATGCATATTTATTTGTTAATCTTTCTTTCCTCTTTCAGTTTGCGTGATGTTTACTTGTATGATTCATGTATATGTGTATGATTTATGTGTATGATTGATGTGTTTGTGTCTTTGTGATTGTATTTGTTTATTTGTGTATTTGTGTATGACATTTTTCCATTTACATTTTATGCATATTTATTTGTTAATCTTTCTTTTCTTTCAGTTTGCGTGATGTTTACTTGTATGATTCATGTGTACGATTGATATTCATGTGTGTTTGTGATTGTATTTTTTTATTTGTGTATGACATTTTCCCATTTATATTTATGCATATTTATTTGTTAATCTTTCTTTTGTTCTTTCATTTTGCGTTGATGTTTACTTGTATGATTGATGTGTATGTGTATCTTTGTTTGTGATTGTATCTGTGTATTTGTGTATGACATTTTCCCATTTACATTTATGCATATTTTATTTGTTAATGCTTTCTCTTCCCTCTTTCAGTTTGCGTGATGTTTACTTGTATGATTCATGTATATGTGTATGATTTATGTGTATGATTGATGTGTTTGTGTCTTTGTGATTGTATTTGTTTATTTGTGTATTTGTGTATGACATTTTTCCATTTACATTTATGCATATTTATTTGTTAATCTTTCTTTTCTTTCAGTTTGCGTGATGTTTACTTGTATGATTCATGTGTAAGATTTATATGCATGTGAGTTGTGATTATATTTGTTTATTTTTTGTATGACATTTTCCCATTTACATTGATGCATATTTATGTTAATCTTTCTTTTCTTATTTCAGTTTGCATAATGTTTACTTGTATGATTGATGTGTATGTGTGTTTGTGATTGCATGTGTTTATTTGTGTATTTGTGAATGACATTTTCCCATTTACATTTATGCATATTTATTTGTTAATCTTTCTTTTCCTCTTTCAGTTTGCGTGATGTTGACCTGTATGATTGATGTGTATGTGTGTTTGTGATTGTATTTGTTTATTTGTGTATGACATTTTCCCATCTACATTTATGCATATTTATTTGTTAATCTTTCTTTTCTTCTTTCAGTTTGCGTGATGTTTACTTGTATGATTCATGTGTATGTGTATGATTGACGTGTATGTGTGTTTGTGATTATATTTGTTTATTTGTGTAGGACATTTTCCCATTTACATTGATGCATATTTATTTGTTAATCTTTTTTTTCTTCTTTCATTTTTGCGTGATGTTCACTTGTATGATTTATGTGTATGATTGATGTGTATGTGTGTTTGTGATTGTATTTGTTTTTTTGTGTATTTGTGTATGACATTTTCCTGAGATATTCTTTTTTTTCTTTTTTCTATCTCTCTCTGTACTTTAACAAATTATATGCCATAACAACACCGATACCCTACTAAACAATTAACCTAAACCTCTGTCGTACGGATTGGGCTCTGGTCTGATGCGAGTTTTTCGGTCACGCTTTTAAACAGGTGCTAGATATCATACTAGCATACACCTGGGCGGAATCCTGCGTATCCTCAAGGCCGGAGTGATCGTAGGATTTTCTGCTACCCAAAGCACTGGTGCCTGGAACCAGACGGGCATGCCAGGACTGAATCCTTGCTGGGGCCGGAAGACTAGCCCTGAGATAGTCTTTTTTTTTCTCTCTCTCACTACCTTAACAAATTATATACCATAACAACACCAATACCCTACTAAACAATTAACCTAAACCTCTGTCGAACGGATTGGGCTCTGGTCTGATGCGAGTTTTTCGGTCACGCTTTTAAACAGGTGCTAGGTATCATACTAGCATACACCTGGGCGGAATCCCTGCGTATACTCAGGGTCGGAGTGATCGTAGGATTTTCTGCTACCCAAAGCACTGGTGCCTGGAACCAGACGGGCATGCCAGGACTGAATCCTTGCTGGGGCCGGAAGACTAGTCCTGAGTTAGTCTTTTTTTTTTTTTTTTCTGACATTTTTTCATTTACATTCATGCATATATCTTTGTTAATCTTTCTTTTGTTCTTTCATTTTTGCGTGATTTTTACTTCTATGATTGATGTGTATGTGTATCATTGATGTGTATGTGTGTTTGTGATTGTATTTGTCTTTTGTGTATTTGTGTATGACATTTTCCCATTTACATTTATGCCTATTTATTTGTTAATCTTTCTTGTCTTCAGTTTGCGTGATGCTTACTTGCATAATTGTTGTTTATGTGTATGATTGATGTGTATGTGTGTGTTTGTGATTGTATTTGTTTATTTGTGTATGACATTTTCCCATTTATATTGATGCATATTTATTTGTTAATCTTTCTTTTGTTCTTTCATTTTGCGTGATGTTTACTTGTATGATTGATGTGTATGTGTATCTGTGTTTGTGATTGTATCTGTGTATTTGTGTATGACATTTTCCCATTTACATTTATGCATATCTATTTGTTAATCTTTCTTTCCCTCTTTCAGTTTGCGTGATGTTTACTTGTATGATTCATGTATATGTGTATGATTTATGTGTATGATTGATGTGTTTGTGTCTTTGTGATTGTATTTGTTTATTTGTGTATGACATTTTTCCATTTACATTTATGCATATTTATTTGTTAATCTTTCTTTTCTTTCAGTTTGCGTGATGTTTACTTGTATGATTCATGTGTACGATTGATATGCATGTGTGCTTGTGATTATATTTGTTTATTTTTGTATGACATTTTCCCATTTACATTGATGCATATTTATGTTAATCTTTCTTTTCTTATTTCAGTTTGCATAATGTTTACTTGTATGATTGATGTGTATGTGTGTTTGTGATTGCATGTGTTTATTTGTGTATTTGTGAATGACATTTTCCCATTTACATTTATGCATATTTATTTGTTAATCTTTCTTTTCCTCTTTCAGTTTGCGTGATGTTGACCTGTATGATTGATGTGTATGTGTGTTTGTGATTGTATTTGTTTATTTGTGTATGACATTTTCCCATCTACATTTATGCATATTTATTTGTTAATCTTTCTTTTCTTCTTTCAGTTTGCGTGATGTTTACTTGTATGATTCATGTGTACGTGTATGATTGACGTGTTATGTGTGTTTGTGATTATATTTGTTTATTTGTGTATGACATTTTCCCATTTACATTGATGCATATTTTATTTGTTAATCTTTCTTTTCTTCTTTCATTTTTGCGTGATGTTCACTTGTATGATTTATGTGTATGATTGATGTGTATGTGTGTTTGTGATTGTATTTGTTTATTTGTGTATGACATTTTCCCATTTACATTGATGCATATTTATTTGTAAATCTTACTTTTCTTCTTTCATTTTTGCGTGATGTTCACTTGTATGATTTATGTGTATGATTGATGTGTATGTGTGTTTGTGATTGTATTTGTTTTTTTGTGTATTTGTGTATGACATTTTCCTGAGATATTCTTTTTTTTCTTTTTTCTATCTCTCTCTGTACTTTAACAAATTAGATACCATAACAACACCGATACCCTACTAAACAATTAACCTAAACTCTGTCGTACGGATTGGGCTCTGGTCTGATGCGAGTTTTTCGGTCACGCTTTTAAACAGGTGCTAGATATCATACTAGCATACACCTGGGCGGAATCCCTGCGTATCCTCAAGGTCGGAGTGATCGTAGGATTTTCTGCTACCCAAAGCACTGGTGCCTGGAACCAGACGGGCATGCCAGGACTGAATCCTTGCTGGGGCCGGAAGACTAGTCCTGAGATAGTCTTTTTTTTTTCTCTCTCTCACTACCTTAACAAATTATATACCATAACAACACCAATACCCTACTAAACAATTAACCTAAACCTCTGTCGAACGGATTGGGCTCTGGTCTGATGCGAGTTTTTCGGTCACGCTTTTAAACAGGTGCTAGGTATCATACTAGCATACACCTGGGCGGAATCCCTGCGTATACTCAAGGTCGGAGTGATCGTAGGATTTTCTGCTACCCAAAGCACTGGTGCCTGGAACCAGACGGGCATGCCAGGACTGAATCCTTGCTGGGGCCGGAAGACTAGTCCTGAGTTAGTCTTTTTTTTTTTTTTTTTTTTTCTGACATTTTTTCATTTACATTCATGCATATATCTTTGTTAATCTTTCTTTTGTTCTTTCATTTTTGCGTGATTTTTACTTCTATGATTGATGTGTATGCGTATCATTGATGTGTATGTGTGTTTGTGATTGTATTTGTCTTTTTGTGTATTTGTGTATGACATTTTCCCATTTACATTTATGCCTATTTATTTGTTAATCTTTCTTGTCTTCAGTTTGCGTGATGTTTACTTGTATAATTGTTGTTTATGTGTATGATTGATGTGTATGTGTGTGTTTGTGATTGTATTTGTTTATTTGTGTATGACATTTTCCCATTTATATTGATGCATATTTATTTGTTAATCTTTCTTTTGTTCTTTCATTTTGCGTGATGTTTACTTGTATGATTGATGTGTATGTGTATCTGTGTTTGTGATTGTATCTGTGTATTTGTGTATGACATTTTCCCATTTACATTTATGCATATCTATTTGTTAATCTTTCTTTCCCTCTTTCAGTTTGCGTGATGTTTACTTGTATGATTCATGTATATGTGTATGATTTATGTGTATGATTCATGTGTTTGTGTCTTTGTGATTGTATTTGTTTATGTGTGTATTTGTGTATGACATTTTTCCATTTACATTTATGCATATTTATTTGTTAATCTTTCTTTTCTTTCAGTTTGCGTGATGTTTACTTGTATGATTCATGTGTACGATTGATATGCATGTGTGTTTGTGATTGTATTTGTTTATTTGTGTATGACATTTTCCCATTTATATTGATGCATATTTATTTGTTAATCTTTCTTTTGTTCTTTCATTTTGCGTGATGTTTACTTGTATGATTGATGTGTATGTGTATCTGTGTTTGTGATTGTATCTGTGTATTTGTGTATGACATTTTCCCATTTACATTTATGCATATTTATTTGTTAATCTTTCTTTCCCTCTTTCAGTTTGCGTGATGTTTACTTGTATGATTCATGTATATGTGTATGATTTATGTGTATGATTGATGTGTTTGTGTCTTTGTGATTGTATTTGTTTATTTGTGTATGACATTTTTCCATTTACATTTATGCATATTTATTTGTTAATCTTTCTTTTCTTTCAGTTTGCGTGATGTTTACTTGTATGATTCATGTGTACGATTAATATGCATGTGTGTTTGTGATTATATTTGTTTATTTTTGTATGACATTTTCCCATTTACATTGACGCATATTTATGTTAATCTTTCTTTTCTTATTTCAGTTTGCATAATGTTTACTTGTATGATTGATGTGTATGTGTGTTTGTGATTGCATGTGTTTATTTGTGTATTTGTGAATGACATTTTCCCATTTACATTTATGCATATTTATTTGTTAATCTTTCTTTTCCTCTTTCAGTTTGCGTGATGTTGACCTGTATGATTGATGTGTATGTGTGTTTGTGATTGTATTTGTTTATTTGTGTATGACATTTTCCCATCTACATTTATGCATATTTATTTGTTAATCTTTCTTTTCCTCTTTCAGTTTGCGTGATGTTGACCTGTATGATTGATGTGTATGTGTGTTTGTGATTGTATTTGTTTATTTGTGTATGACATTTTCCATCTACATTTATGCATATTTATTTGTTAATCTTTCTTTTCTTCTTTCAGTTTGCGTGATGTTTACTTGTATGATTCATGTGTATGTGTATGATTGACGTGTATGTGTGTTTGTGATTATATTTGTTTATTTGTGTATGACATTTTCCCATTTACATTGATGCATATTTATTTGTTAATCTTTCTTTTCTTCTTTCATTTTTGCGTGATGTTCACTTGTATGATTTATGTGTATGATTGATGTGTATGTGTGTTTGTGATTGTATTTGTTTTTTTGTGTATTTGTGTATGACATTTTCCTGAGATATTCTTTTTTTTTCTTTTTTCTATCTCTCTCTGTACTTTAACAAATTATATACCATAACAACACCGATACCCTACTAAACAATTAACCTAAACCTCTGTCGTACGGATTGGGCTCTGGTCTGATGCGAGTTTTTCGGTCACGCTTTTAAACAGGTGCTAGATATCATACTAGCATACACCTGGGCGGAATCCCTGCGTATCCTCAAGGTCGGAGTGATCGTAGGATTTTCTGCTACCCAAAGCACTGGTGCCTGGAACCAGACGGGCATGCCAGGACTGAATCCTTGCTGGGGCCGGAAGACTAGTCCTGAGATAGTCTTTTTTTTTTCTCTCTCTCACTACCTTAACAAATTATATACCATAACAACACCAATACCCTACTAAACAATTAACCTATACCTCTGTCGAACGGATTGGGCTCTGGTCTGATGCGAGTTTTTCGGTCACGCTTTTAAACAGGTGCTAGGTATCATACTAGCATACACCTGGGCGGAATCCCTGCGTATACTCAAGGTCGGAGTGATCGTAGGATTTTCTGCTACCCAAAGCACTGGTGCCTGGAACCAGACGGGCATGCCAGGACTGAATCCTTGCTGGGGCCGGAAGACTAGTCCTGAGTGAGTCTTTTTTTTTTTTTTTTTTTTTTCTGACATTTTTTCATTTACATTCATGCATATATCTTTGTTAATCTTTCTTTTGTTCTTTCATTTTTGCGTGATTTTTACTCCTATGATTGATGTGTATGTGTATCATTGATGTGTATGTGTGTTTGTGATTGTATTTGTCTTTTTGTGTATTTGTGTATGACATTTTCCCATTTACATTTATGCCTATTTATTTGTTAATCTTTCTTGTCTTCAGTTTGCGTGATGTTTACTTGTATAATTGTTGTTTATGTGTATGATTGATGTGTATGTGTGTGTTTGTGATTGTATTTGTTTATTTGTGTATGACATTTTCCCATTTATATTGATGCATATTTATTTGTTAATCTTTCTTTTGTTCTTTCATTTTGCGTGATGTTTACTTGTATGATTGATGTGTATGTGTATCTGTGTTTGTGATTGTATCTGTGTATTTGTGTATGACATTTTCCCATTTACATTTATGCATATTTATTTGTTAATCTTTCTTTCCCTCTTTCAGTTTGCGTGATGTTTACTTGTATGATTCATGTATATGTGTATGATTTATGTGTATGATTGATGTGTTTGTGTCTTTGTGATTGTATTTGTTTATTTGTGTATTTGTGTATGACATTTTTCCATTTACATTTATGCATATTTATTTGTTAATCTTTCTTTTCTTTCAGTTTGCGTGATGTTTACTTGTATGATTCATGTGTACGATTGATATGCATGTGCGTTTGTGATTATATTTGTTTATTTTTGTATGACATTTTCCCATTTACATTGATGCATATTTATGTTAATCTTTCTTTTCTTATTTCAGTTTGCATAATGTTTACTTGTATGATTGATGTGTATGTGTGTTTGTGATTGCATGTGTTTATTTGTGTATTTGTGAATGACATTTTCCCATTTACATTTATGCATATTTATTTGTTAATCTTTCTTTTCCTCTTTCAGTTTGCGTGATGTTGACCTGTATGATTGATGTGTATGTGTGTTTGTGATTGTATTTGTTTATTTGTGTATGACATTTTCCCATCTACATTTATGCATATTTATTTGTTAATCTTTCTTTTCTTCTTTCAGTTTGCGTGATGTTTACTTATTTGATTCATGTGTATGTGTATGATTGACGTGTATGTGTGTTTGTGATTATATTTGTTTATTTGTGTATGACATTTTCCCATTTACATTGATGCATATTTATTTGTTAATCTTTCTTTTCTTCTTTCATTTTTGCGTGATGTTCACTTGTATGATTTATGTGTATGATTGATGTGTATGTGTGTTTGTGATTGTATTTGTTTTTTTGTGTATTTGTGTATGACATTTTCCTGATTTTTCTTTTTTCTATCTCTCTCTGTACTTTAACAAATTATATACCATAACAACACCGATACCCTACTAAACAATTAACCTAAACCTCTGTCGTACGGATTGGGCTCTGGTCTGATGCGAGTTTTTCGGTCACGCTTTTAAACAGGTGCTAGATATCATACTAGCTTACACCTGGGCGGAATCCCTGCGTATCCTCAAGGTCGGAGTGATCGTAGGATTTTCTGCTACCCAAAGCACTGGTGCCTGGAACCAGACGGGCATGCCAGGACTGAATCCTTGCTGGGGCCGGAAGACTAGTCCTGAGATAGTCTTTTTTTTTCTCTCTCTCACTACCTTAACAAATTATATACCATAACAACACCAATACCCTACTAAACAATTAACCTAAACCTCTGTCGAACGGATTGGGCTCTGGTCTGATGCGAGTTTTTCGGTCACGCTTTTAAACAGGTGCTAGGTATCATACTAGCATACACCTGGGCGGAATCCCTGCGTATACTCAAGGTCGGAGTGATCGTAGGATTTTCTGCTACCCAAAGCACTGGTGCCTGGAACCAGACGGGCATGCCAGGACTGAATCCTTGCTGGGGCCGGAAGACTAGTCCTGAGTTAGTCTTTTTTTTTTTTTTTTTTTTCTGACATTTTTTCATTTACATTCATGCATATATCTTTGTTAATCTTTCTTTTGTTCTTTCATTTTTGCGTGATTTTTACTTCTATGATTGATGTGTATGTGTATCATTGATGTGTATGTGTGTTTGTGATTGTATTTGTCTTTTTGTGTATTTGTGTATGACATTTTCCCATTTACATTTATGCCTATTTATTTGTTAATCTTTCTTGTCTTCAGTTTGCGTGATGTTTACTTGTATAATTGTTGTTTATGTGTATGATTGATGTGTATGTGTGTGTTTGTGATTGTATTTGTTTATTTGTGTATGACATTTTCCCATTTATATTGATGCATATTTATTTGTTAATCTTTCTTTTGTTCTTTCATTTTGCGTGATGTTTACTTGTATGATTGATGTGTATGTGTATCTGTGTTTGTGATTGTATCTGTGTATTTGTGTATGACATTTTCCCATTTACATTTATGCAAATTTATTTGTTAATCTTTCTTTCCCTCTTTCAGTTTGCGTGATGTTTACTTGTATGATTCATGTATATGTGTATGATTTATGTGTATGATTGATGTGTTTGTGTCTTTGTGATTGTATTTGTTTATTTGTGTATTTGTGTATGACATTTTTCCATTTACATTTATGCATATTTATTTGTTAATCTTTCTTTTCTTTCAGTTTGCGTGATGTTTACTTGTATGGTTCATGTGTACGATTGATATGCATGTGTGTTTGTGATTATATTTGTTTATTTGTGTATGACATTTTCCCATTTATATTGATGCATATTTATTTGTTAATCTTTCTTTTGTTCTTTCATTTTGCGTGATGTTTACTTGTATGATTGATGTGTATGTGTATCTGTGTTTGTGATTGTATCTGTGTATTTGTGTATGACATTTTCCCATTTACATTTATGCATATTTATTTGTTAATCTTTCTTTCCCTCTTTCAGTTTGCGTGATGTTTACTTGTATGATTCATGTATATGTGTATGATTTATGTGTATGATTGATGTGTTTGTGTCTTTGTGATTGTATTTGTTTATTTGTGTATTTGTGTATGACATTTTTCCATTTACATTTATGCATATTTATTTGTTAATCTTTCTTTTCTTTCAGTTTGCGTGATGTTTACTTGTATGATTCATTTGTACGATTGATATGCATGTGTGTTTGTGATTATATTTGTTTATTTTTGTATGACATTTTCCCATTTACATTGATGCATATTTATGTTAATCTTTCTTTTCTTATTTCAGTTTGCATAATGTTTACTTGTATGATTGATGTGTATGTGTGTTTGTGATTGCATGTGTTTATTTGTGTATTTGTGAATGACATTTTCCCATTTACATTTATGCATATTTATTTGTTAATCTTTCTTTTCCTCTTTCAGTTTGCGTGATGTTGACCTGTATGATTGATGTGTATGTGTGTTTGTGATTGTATTTGTTTATTTGTGTATGACATTTTCCCATCTACATTTATGCATATTTATTTGTTAATCTTTCTTTTCTTCTTTCAGTTTGCGTGATGTTTACTTGTATGATTCATGTGTATGTGTATGATTGACGTGTATGTGTGTTTGTGATTATATTTGTTTATTTGTGTAGGACATTTTCCCATTTACATTGATGCATATTTATTTGTTAATCTTTCTTTTCTTCTTTCATTTTTGCGTGATGTTCACTTGTATGATTTATGTGTATGATTGATGTGTATGTGTGTTTGTGATTGTATTTGTTTTTTTGTGTATTTGTGTATGACATTTTCCTGAGATATTCTTTTTTTTCTTTTTTCTATCTCTCTCTGTACTTTAACAAATTATATACCATAACAACACCGATACCCTACTAAACAATTAACCTAAACCTCTGTCGTACGGATTGGGCTCTGGTCTGATGCGAGTTTTTCGGTCACGCTTTTAAACAGGTGCTAGATATCATACTAGCATACACCTGGGCGGAATCCCTGCGTATCCTCAAGGTCGGAGTGATCGTAGGATTTTCTGCTACCCAAAGCACTGGTGCCTGGAACCAGACGGGCATGCCAGGACTGAATCCTTGCTGGGGCCGGAAGACTAGTCCTGAGATAGTCTTTTTTTTTTCTCTCTCTCACTACCTTAACAAATTATATACCATAACAACACCAATACCCTACTAAACAATTAACCTAAACCTCTGTCGAACGGATTGGGCTCTGGTCTGATGCGAGTTTTTCGGTCACACTTTTAAACAGGTGCTAGGTATCATACTAGCATACACCTCGGCGGAATCCCTGCGTATACTCAAGGTCGGAGTGATCGTAGGATTTTCTGCTACCCAAAGCACTGGTGCCTGGAACCAGACGGGCATGCCAGGACTGAATCCTTGCTGGGGCCGGAAGACTAGTCCTGAGGTAGTCTTTTTTTTTTTTTTTTTTTTTTCTGACATTTTTTCATTTACATTCATGCATATATCTTTGTTAATCTTTCTTTTGTTCTTTCATTTTTGCGTGATTTTTACTTCTATGATTGATGTGTATCATTGATGTGTATGTGTGTTTGTGATTGTATTTGTCTTTTTGTGTATTTGTGTATGACATTTTCCCATTTACATTTATGCCTATTTATTTGTTAATCTTTCTTGTCTTCAGTTTGCGTGATGTTTACTTGTATAATTGTTGTTTATGTGTATGATTGATGTGTATGTGTGTGTTTGTGATTGTATTTGTTTATTTGTGTATGACATTTTCCCATTTATATTGATGCATATCTATTTGTTAATCTTTCTTTTGTTCTTTAATTCTGCGTGATGTTTACTTGTATGATTGATGTGTATGTGTATCTGTGTTTGTGATTGTATCTGTGTATTTGTGTATGACATTTTCCCATTTACATTTATGCATATTTATTTGTTAATCTTTCTTTCCCTCTTTCAGTTTGCGTGATGTTTACTTGTATGATTCATGTATATGTGTATGATTTATGTGTATGATTGATGTGTTTGTGTCTTTGTGATTGTATTTGTTTATTTGTGTATTTGTGTATGACATTTTTCCATTTACATTTATGCATATTTATTTGTTAATCTTTCTTTTCTTTCAATTTGCGTGATGTTTACTTGTATGATTCATGTGTACGATTGATATGCATGTGTGTTTGTGATTGTATTTGTTTATTTGTGTATGACATTTTCCCATTTATATTGATGCATATTTATTTGTTAATCTTTCTTTTGTTCTTTCATTTTGCGTGATGTTTACTTGTATGATTGATCTGTATGTGTATCTGTGTTTGTGATTGTATCTGTGTATTTGTGTATGACATTTTCCCATTTACATTTATGCATATTTATTTGTTAATCTTTCTTTCCCTCTTTCAGTTTGCGTGATGTTTACTTGTATGATTCATGTATATGTGTATGATTTATGTGTATGATTGATGTGTTTGTGTCTTTGTGATTGTATTTGTTTATTTGTGTATTTGTGTATGACATTTTTTCCATTTACATTTATGCATATTTATTTGTTAATCTTTCTTTTCTTTCAGTTTGCGTGATGTTTACTTGTATGATTCATGTGTACGATTGATATGCATGTGTGTTTGTGATTATATTTGTTTATTTTTGTATGACATTTTCCCATTTACATTGATGCATATTTATGTTAATCTTTCTTTTCTTATTTCAGTTTGCATAATGTTTACTTGTATGATTGATGTGTATGTGTGTTTGTGATTGCATGTGTTTATTTGTGTATTTGTGAATGACATTTTCCCATTTACATTTATGCATATTTATTTGTTAATCTTTCTTTTCCTCTTTCAGTTTGCGTGATGTTGACCTGTATGATTGATGTGTATGTGTGTTTGTGATTGTATTTGTTTATTTGTGTATGACATTTTCCCATCTACATTTATGCATATTTATTTGTTAATCTTTCTTTTCTTCTTTCAGTTTGCGTGATGTTTACTTGTATGATTCATGTGTATGTGTATGATTGACGTGTATGTGTGTTTGTGATTATATTTGTTTATTTGTGTATGACATTTTCCCATTTACATTGATGCATATTTATTTGTTAATCTTTCTTTTCTTCTTTCATTTTTGCGTGATGTTCACTTGTATGATTTATGTGTATGATTGATGTGTATGTGTGTTTGTGATTGTATTTGTTTTTTTGTGTATTTGTGTATGACATTTTCCTGAGATATTCTTTTTTTTCTTTTTTCTATCTCTCTCTGTACTTTAACAAATTATATACCATAACAACACCGATACCCTACTAAATAATTAACCTAAACCTCTGTCGTACGGATTGGTCTCTGGTCTGATGCGAGTTTTTCGGTCACGCTTAAAAAATAGGTGCTAGGTATCATACTAGCATACACCTGGGCGGAATCCCTGCGTATCCTCAAGGTCGGAGTGATCGTAGGATTTTCTGCTACCCAAAGCACTGGTGCCTGGAACCATACGGGCATGCCAGGACTGAATCCTTGCTGGGGCCGGAAGACTAGTCCTGAGATAGTCTTTTTTTTTTCTCTCTCTCACTACCTTAACAAATTATATACCATAACAACACCAATACCCTACTAAACAATTAACCTAAACCTCTGTCGAACGGATT
Organism: Margaritifera margaritifera; assembly: GCA_029931535.1. NCBI lineage: Eukaryota > Metazoa > Mollusca > Bivalvia > Unionida > Margaritiferidae > Margaritifera > Margaritifera margaritifera. The sequence goes on from JAQPZY010001164.1 coordinate 14,419, forward strand.
GGGCTCTGGTCTGATGCGAGTTTTTCGGTCACGCTTTTAAACAGGTGCTAGGTATCATACTAGCATACACCTGGGCGGAATCCCTGCGTATACTCAAGGTCGGAGTGATCGTAGGATTTTCTGCTACCCAATGCACTGGTGCCTGGAACCAGACGGGCATGCCAGGACTGAATCCTTGCTGGGGCCGGAAGACTAGTCCTGAGTTAGTCTTTTTTTTTTTTTTTTTTTTTCTGACATTTTTTCATTTACATTCATGCATATATCTTTGTTAATCTTTCTTTTGTTCTTTCATTTTTGCGTGATTTTTACTTCTATGATTGATGTGTATGTGTATCATTGATGTGTATGTGTGTTTGTGATTGTATTTGTCTTTTTGTGTATTTGTGTATGACATTTTCCCATTTACATTTATGCCTATTTATTTGTTAATCTTTCTTGTCTTCAGTTTGCGTGATGTTTACTTGTATAATTGTTGTTTATGTGTATGATTGATGTGTATGTGTGTGTTTGTGATTGTATTTGTTTATTTGTGTATGACATTTTCCCATTTATATTGATGCATATTTATTTGTTAATCTTTCTTTTGTTCTTTCATTTTGCGTGATGTTTACTTGTATGATTGATGTATATGTGTATCTGTGTTTGTGATTGTATCTGTGTATTTGTGTATGACATTTTCCCATTTACATTTATGCATATTTATTTGTTAATCTTTCTTTCCCTCTTTCAGTTTGCGTGATGTTTACTTGTATGATTCATGTATATGTGTATGATTTATGTGTATGATTGATGTGTTTGTGTCTTTGTGATTGTATTTGTTTATTTGTGTATTTGTGTATGACATTTTTCCATTTACATTTATGCATATTTATTTGTTAATCTTTCTTTTCTTTCAGTTTGCGTGATGTTTACTTGTATGATTCATGTGTACGATTGATATGCATGTGTGTTTGTGATTATATTTGTTTATTTTTGTATGACATTTTCCCATTTACATTGATGCATATTTATGTTAATCTTTCTTTTCTTATTTCAGTTTGCATAATGTTTACTTGTATGATTGATGTGTATGTGTGTTTGTGATTGCATGTGTTTATTTGTGTATTTGTGAATGACATTTTCCCATTTACATTTATGCATATTTATTTGTTAATCTTTCTTTTCCTCTTTCAGTTTGCGTGATGTTGACCTGTATGATTGATGTGTATGTGTGTTTGTGATTGTATTTGTTTATTTGTGTATGACATTTTCCCATCTACATTTATGCATATTTATTTGTTAATCTTTCTTTTCTTCTTTCAGTTTGCGTGATGTTTACTTGTATGATTCATGTGTATGTGTATGATTGACGTGTATGTGTGTTTGTGATTATATTTGTTTATTTGTGTAGGACATTTTCCCATTTCCATTGATGCATATTTATTTGTTAATCTTTCTTTTCTTCTTTCATTTTTGCGTGATGTTCACTTGTATGATTTATGTGTATGATTGATGTGTATGTGTGTTTGTGATTGTATTTGTTTTTTTGTGTATTTGTGTATGACATTTTCCTGAGATATTCTTTTTTTTCTTTTTTCTATCTCTCTCTGTACTTTAACAAATTATATACCATAACAACACCGATACCCTACTAAACAATTAACCTAAACCTCTGTCGTACGGATTGGGCTCTGGTCTGATGCGAGTTTTTCGGTCACGCTTTTAAACAGGTGCTAGATATCATACTAACATACACCTGGGCGGAATCCCTGCGTATCCTCAAGGTCGGAGTGATCGTAGGATTTTCTGCTACCCAAAGCACTGGTGCCTGGAACCAGACGGGCATGCCAGGACTGAATCCTTGCTGGGGCCGGAAGACTAGTCCTGAGATAGTCTTTTTTTTTTTCTCTCTCTCACTACCTTAACAAATTATATACCATAACAACACCAATACCCTACTAAACAATTAACCTAAACCTCTGTCGAACGGATTGGGCTCTGGTCTGATGCGAGTTTTTCGGTCACGCTTTTAAACAGGTGCTAGGTATCATACTAGCATACACCTGGGCGGAATCCCTGCGTATCCTCAAGGTCGGAGTGATCGTAGGATTTTCTGCTACCCAAAGCACTGGTGCCTGGAACCAGACGGGCATGCCAGGACTGAATCCTTGCTGGGGCCGGAAGACTAGTCCTGAGTTAGTCTTTTTTTTTTTTTTTTTTTTCTGACATTTTTTCATTTACATTCATGCATATATCTTTGTTAATCTTTCTTTTGTTCTTTCATTTTTGCGTGATTTTTACTTCTATGATTGATGTGTATGTGTATCATTGATGTGTATGTGTGTTTGTGATTGTATTTGTCTTTTTGTGTATTTGTGTATGACATTTTCCCATTTACATTTATGCCTATTTATTTGTTAATCTTTCTTGTCTTCAGTTTGCGTGATGTTTACTCGTATAATTGTTGTTTATGTGTATGATTGATGTGTATGTGTGTGTTTGTGATTGTATTTGTTTATTTGTGTATGACATTTTCCCATTTATATTGATGCATATTTATTTGTTAATCTTTCTTTTGTTCTTTCATTTTGCGTGATGTTTACTTGTATGATTGATGTGTATGTGTATCTGTGTTTGTGATTGTATCTGTGTATTTGTGTATGACATTTTCCCATTTACATTTATGCATATTTATTTGTTAATCTTTCTTTCCCTCTTTCAGTTTGCGTGATGTTTACTTGTATGATTCATGTATATGTGTATGATTTATGTGTATGATTGATGTGTTTGTGTCTTTGTGATTGTATTTGTTTATTTGTGTATTTGTGTATGACATTTTTTCCATTTACATTTATGCATATTTATTTGTTAATCTTTCTTTTCTTTCAGTTTGCGTGATGTTTACTTGTATGATTCATTTGTACGATTGATATGCATGTGTGTTTGTGATTATATTTGTTTATTTTTGTATGACATTTTCCCATTTACATTGATGCATATTTATGTTAATCTTTCTTTTCTTATTTCAGTTTGCATAATGTTTACTTGTATGATTGATGTGTATGTGTGTTTGTGATTGCATGTGTTTATTTGTGTATTTGTGAATGACATTTTCCCATTTACATTTATGCATATTTATTTGTTAATCTTTCTTTTCCTCTTTCAGTTTGCGTGATGTTGACCTGTATGATTGATGTGTATGTGTGTTTGTGATTGTATTTGTTTATTTGTGTATGACATTTTCCCATCTACATTTATGCATATTTATTTGTTAATCTTTCTTTTCTTCTTTCAGTTTGCGTGATGTTTACTTGTATGATTCATGTGTATGTGTATGATTGACGTGTATGTGTGTTTGTGATTATATTTGTTTATTTGTGTATGACATTTTCCCATTTACATTGATGCATATTTATTTGTTAATCTTTCTTTTCTTCTTTCATTTTTGCGTGATGTTCACTTGTATGATTTATGTGTATGATTGATGTGTATGTGTGTTTGTGATTGTATTTGTTTTTTTGTGTATTTGTGTATGACATTTTCCTGAGATATTCTTTTTTTTCTTTTTTCTATCTCTCTCTGTACTTTAACAAATTATATACCATAACAACACCGATACCCTACTAAACAATTAACCTAAACCTCTGTCGTACGGATTGGGCTCTGGTCTGATGCGAGTTTTTCGGTCACGCTTTTAAACAGGTGCTAGATATCATACTAGCATACACCTGGGCGGAATCCCTGCGTATCCTCAAGGTCGGAGTGATCGTAGGATTTTCTGCTACCCAAAGCACTGGTGCCTGGAACCAGACGGGCATGCCAGGACTGAATCCTTGCTGGGGCCGGAAGACTAGTCCTGAGATAGTCTTTTTTTTTTCTCTCTCTCACTACCTTAACAAATTATATACCATAACAACACCAATACCCTACTAAACAATTAACCTAAACCTCTGTCGAACGGATTGGGCTCTGGTCTGATGCGAGTTTTTCGGTCACACTTTTAAACAGGTGCTAGGTATCATACTAGCATACACCTGGGCGGAATCCCTGCGTATACTCAAGGTCGGAGTGATCGTAGGATTTTCTGCTACCCAAAGCACTGGTGCCTGGAACCAGACGGGCATGCCAGGACTGAATCCTTGCTGGGGCCGGAAGACTAGTCCTGAGGTAGTCTTTTTTTTTTTTTTTTTTTTCTGACATTTTTTCATTTACATTCATGCATATATCTTTGTTAATCTTTCTTTTGTTCTTTCATTTTTGCGTGATTTTTACTTCTATGATTGATGTGTATCATTGATGTGTATGTGTGTTTGTGATTGTATTTGTCTTTTTGTGTATTTGTGTATGACATTTTCCCATTTACATTTATGCCTATTTATTTGTTAATCTTTCTTGTCTTCAGTTTGCGTGATGTTTACTTGTATAATTGTTGTTTATGTGTATGATTGATGTGTATGTGTGTGTTTGTGATTGTATTTGTTTATTTGTGTATGACATTTTCCCATTTATATTGATGCATATCTATTTGTTAATCTTTCTTTTGTTCTTTAATTCTGCGTGATGTTTACTTGTATGATTGATGTGTATGTGTATCTGTGTTTGTGATTGTATCTGTGTATTTGTGTATGACATTTTCCCATTTACATTTATGCATATTTATTTGTTAATCTTTCTTTCCCTCTTTCAGTTTGCGTGATGTTTACTTGTATGATTCATGTATATGTGTATGATTTATGTGTATGATTGATGTGTTTGTGTCTTTGTGATTGTATTTGTTTATTTGTGTATTTGTGTATGACATTTTTCCATTTACATTTATGCATATTTATTTGTTAATCTTTCTTTTCTTTCAATTTGCGTGATGTTTACTTGTATGATTCATGTGTACGATTGATATGCATGTGTGTTTGTGATTGTATTTGTTTATTTGTGTATGACATTTTCCCATTTATATTGATGCATATTTATTTGTTAATCTTTCTTTTGTTCTTTCATTTTGCGTGATGTTTACTTGTATGATTGATCTGTATGTGTATCTGTGTTTGTGATTGTATCTGTGTATTTGTGTATGACATTTTCCCATTTACATTTATGCATATTTATTTGTTAATCTTTCTTTCCCTCTTTCAGTTTGCGTGATGTTTACTTGTATGATTCATGTATATGTGTATGATTTATGTGTATGATTGATGTGTTTGTGTCTTTGTGATTGTATTTGTTTATTTGTGTATTTGTGTATGACATTTTTTCCATTTACATTTATGCATATTTATTTGTTAATCTTTCTTTTCTTTCAGTTTGCGTGATGTTTACTTGTATGATTCATGTGTACGATTGATATGCATGTGTGTTTGTGATTATATTTGTTTATTTTTGTATGACATTTTCCCATTTACATTGATGCATATTTATGTTAATCTTTCTTTTCTTATTTCAGTTTGCATAATGTTTACTTGTATGATTGATGTGTATGTGTGTTTGTGATTGCATGTGTTTATTTGTGTATTTGTGAATGACATTTTCCCATTTACATTTATGCATATTTATTTGTTAATCTTTCTTTTCCTCTTTCAGTTTGCGTGATGTTGACCTGTATGATTGATGTGTATGTGTGTTTGTGATTGTATTTGTTTATTTGTGTATGACATTTTCCCATCTACATTTATGCATATTTATTTGTTAATCTTTCTTTTCTTCTTTCAGTTTGCGTGATGTTTACTTGTATGATTCATGTGTATGTGTATGATTGACGTGTATGTGTGTTTGTGATTATATTTGTTTATTTGTGTATGACATTTTCCCATTTACATTGATGCATATTTATTTGTTAATATTTCTTTTCTTCTTTCATTTTTGCGTGATGTTCACTTGTATGATTTATGTGTATGATTGATGTGTATGTGTGTTTGTGATTGTATTTGTTTTTTTGTGTATTTGTGTATGACATTTTCCTGAGATATTCTTTTTTTTCTTTTTTCTATCTCTCTCTGTACTTTAACAAATTATATACCATAACAACACCGATACCCTACTAAACAATTAACCTAAACCTCTGTCGTACGGATTGGGCTCTGGTCTGATGCGAGTTTTTCGGTCACGCTTTTAAACAGGTGCTAGATATCATACTAGCATACACCTGGGCGGAATCCCTGCGTATCCTCAAGGTCGGAGTGATCGTAGGATTTTCTGCTACCCAAAGCACTGGTGCCTGGAACCAGACGGGCATGCCAGGACTGAATCCTTGCTGGGGCCGGAAGACTAGTCCTAAGATAGTCTTTTTTTTTTCTCTCTCTCACTACCTTAACAAATTATATACCATAACAACACCAATACCCTACTAAACAATTAACCTAAACCTCTGTCGAACGGATTGGGCTCTGGTCTGATGCGAGTTTTTCGGTCACGCTTTTAAACAGGTGCTAGGTATCATACTAGCATACACCTGGGCGGAATCCCTGCGTATACTCAAGGTCGGAGTGATCGTAGGATTTTCTGCTACCCAATGCACTGGTGCCTGGAACCAGACGGGCATGCCAGGACTGAATCCTTGCTGGGGCCGGAAGACTAGTCCTGAGTTAGTCTTTTTTTTTTTTTTTTTTTCTGACATTTTTTCATTTACATTCATGCATATATCTTTGTTAATCTTTCTTTTGTTCTTTCATTTTTGCGTGATTTTTACTTCTATGATTGATGTGTATGTGTATCATTGATGTGTATGTGTGTTTGTGATTGTATTTGTCTTTTTGTGTATTTGTGTATGACATTTTCCCATTTACATTTATGCCTATTTATTTGTTAATCTTTCTTGTCTTCAGTTTGCGTGATGTTTACTTGTATAATTGTTGTTTATGTGTATGATTGATGTGTATGTGTGTGTTTGTGATTGTATTTGTTTATTTGTGTATGACATTTTCCCATTTATATTGATGCATATTTATTTGTTAATCTTTCTTTTGTTCTTTCATTTTGCGTGATGTTTACTTGTATGATTGATGTGTATGTGTATCTGTGTTTGTGATTGTATCTGTGTATTTGTGTATGACATTTTCCCATTTACATTTATGCATATTTATTTGTTAATCTTTCTTTCCCTCTTTCAGTTTGCGTGATGTTTACTTGTATGATTCATGTATATGTGTATGATTTATGTGTATGATTGATGTGTTTGTGTCTTTGTGATTGTATTTGTTTATTTGTGTATTTGTGTATGACATTTTTCCATTTACATTTATGCATATTTATTTGTTAATCTTTCTTTTCTTTCAGTTTGCGTGATGTTTACTTGTATGATTCATGTGTACGATTGATATGCATGTGTGTTTGTGATTATATTTGTTTATTTTTGTATGACATTTTCCCATTTACATTGATGCATATTTATGTTAATCTTTCTTTTCTTATTTCAGTTTGCATAATGTTTACTTGTATGATTGATGTGTATGTGTGTTTGTGATTGCATGTGTTTATTTGTGTATTTGTGAATGACATTTTCCCATTTACATTTATGCATATTTATTTGTTAATCTTTCTTTTCCTCTTTCAGTTTGCGTGATGTTGACCTGTATGATTGATGTGTATGTGTGTTTGTGATTGTATTTGTTTATTTGTGTATGACATTTTCCCATCTACATTTATGCATATTTATTTGTTAATCTTTCTTTTCTTCTTTCAGTTTGCGTGATGTTTACTTGTATGATTCATGTGTATGTGTATGATTGACGTGTATGTGTGTTTGTGATTATATTTGTTTATTTGTGTATGACATTTTCCCATTTACATTGATGCATATTTATTTGTTAATCTTTCTTTTCTTCTTTCATTTTTGCGTGATGTTCACTTGTATGATTTATGTGTATGATTGATGTGTATGTGTGTTTGTGATTGTATTTGTTTTTTTGTGTATTTGTGTATGACATTTTCCTGAGATATTCTTTTTTTTCTTTTTTCTATCTCTCTCTGTACTTTAACAAATTATATACCATAACAACACCGATACCCTACTAAACAATTAACCTAAACCTCTGTCGAACGGATTGGGCTCTGGTCTGATGCGAGTTTTTCGGTCACGCTTTTAAACAGGTGCTAGGTATCATACTAGCATACACCTGGGCGGAATCCCTGCGTATCCTCAAGGTCGGAGTGATCGTAGGATTTTCTGCTACCCAAAGCACTGGTGCCTGGAACCAGACGGGCATGCCAGGACTGAATCCTTGCTGGGGCCGGAAGACTAGTCCTGAGTTAGTCTTTTTTTTTTTTTTTTTTTTTCTGACATTTTTTCATTTACATTCATGCATATATCTTTGTTAATCTTTCTTTTGTTCTTTCATTTTTGCGTGATTTTTACTTCTATGATTGATGTGTATGTGTATCATTGATGTGTATGTGTGTTTGTGATTGTATTTGTCTTTTTGTGTATTTGTGTATGACATTTTCCCATTTACATTTATGCCTATTTATTTGTTAATCTTTCTTGTCTTCAGTTTGCGTGATGTTTACTCGTATAATTGTTGTTTATGTGTATGATTGATGTGTATGTGTGTGTTTGTGATTGTATTTGTTTATTTGTGTATGACATTTTCCCATTTATATTGATGCATATTTATTTGTTAATCTTTCTTTTGTTCTTTCATTTTGCGTGATGTTTACTTGTATGATTGATGTGTATGTGTATCTGTGTTTGTGATTGTATCTGTGTATTTGTGTATGACATTTTCCCATTTACATTTATGCATATTTATTTGTTAATCTTTCTTTCCCTCTTTCAGTTTGCGTGATGTTTACTTGTATGATTCATGTATATGTGTATGATTTATGTGTATGATTGATGTGTTTGTGTCTTTGTGATTGTATTTGTTTATTTGTGTATTTGTGTATGACATTTTTTCCATTTACATTTATGCATATTTATTTGTTAATCTTTCTTTTCTTTCAGTTTGCGTGATGTTTACTTGTATGATTCATTTGTACGATTGATATGCATGTGTGTTTGTGATTATATTTGTTTATTTTTGTATGACATTTTCCCATTTACATTGATGCATATTTATGTTAATCTTTCTTTTCTTATTTCAGTTTGCATAATGTTTACTTGTATGATTGATGTGTATGTGTGTTTGTGATTGCATGTGTTTATTTGTGTATTTGTGAATGACATTTTCCCATTTACATTTATGCATATTTATTTGTTAATCTTTCTTTTCCTCTTTCAGTTTGCGTGATGTTGACCTGTATGATTGATGTGTATGTGTGTTTGTGATTGTATTTGTTTATTTGTGTATGACATTTTCCATCTACATTTATGCATATTTATTTGTTAATCTTTCTTTTCTTCTTTCAGTTTGCGTGATGTTTACTTGTATGATTCATGTGTATGTGTATGATTGACGTGTATGTGTGTTTGTGATTATATTTGTTTATTTGTGTATGACATTTTCCCATTTACATTGATGCATATTTATTTGTTAATCTTTCTTTTCTTCTTTCATTTTTGCGTGATGTTCACTTGTATGATTTATGTGTATGATTCATGTGTATGTGTGTTTGTGATTGTATTTGTTTTTTTGTGTATTTGTGTATGACATTTTCCTGAGATATTCTTTTTTTTCTTTTTTCTATCTCTCTCTGTACTTTAACAAATTATATACCATAACAACACCGATACCCTACTAAACAATTAACCTAAACCTCTGTCGTACGGATTGGGCTCTGGTCTGATGCGAGTTTTTCGGTCACGCTTTTAAACAGGTGCTAGATATCATACTAGCATACACCTGGGCGGAATCCCTGCGTATCCTCAAGGTCGGAGTGATCGTAGGATTTTCTGCTACCCAAAGCACTGGTGCCTGGAACCAGACGGGCATGCCAGGACTGAATCCTTGCTGGGGCCGGAAGACTAGTCCTGAGATAGTCTTTTTTTTTTCTCTCTCTCACTACCTTAACAAATTATATACCATAACAACACCAATACCCTACTAAACAATTAACCTAAACCTCTGTCGAACGGATTGGGCTCTGGTCTGATGCGAGTTTTTCGGTCACGCTTTTAAACAGGTGCTAGGTATCATACTAGCATACACCTGGGCGGAATCCCTGCGTATACTCAAGGTCGGAGTGATCGTAGGATTTTCTGCTACCCAATGCACTGGTGCCTGGAACCAGACGGGCATGCCAGGACTGAATCCTTGCTGGGGCCGGAAGACTAGTCCTGAGTTAGTCTTTTTTTTTTTTTTTTTTTTTTATGACATTTTTTCATTTACATTCATGCATATATCTTTGTTAATCTTTCTTTTGTTCTTTCATTTTTGCGTGATTTTTACTTCTATGATTGATGTGTATGTGTATCATTGATGTGTATGTGTGTTTGTGATTGTATTTGTCTTTTTGTGTATTTGTGTATGACATTTTCCCATTTACATTTATGCCTATTTATTTGTTAATCTTTCTTGTCTTCAGTTTGCGTGATGTTTACTTGTATAATTGTTGTTTATGTGTATGATTGATGTGTATGTGTGTGTTTGTGATTGTATTTGTTTATTTGTGTATGACATTTTCCCATTTATATTGATGCATATTTATTTGTTAATCTTTCTTTTGTTCTTTCATTTTGCGTGATGTTTACTTGTATGATTGATGTGTATGTGTATCTGTGTTTGTGATTGTATCTGTGTATTTGTGTATGACATTTTCCCATTTACATTTATGCATATTTATTTGTTAATCTTTCTTTCCCTCTTTCAGTTTGCGTGATGTTTACTTGTATGATTCATGTATATGTGTATGATTTATGTGTATGATTGATGTGTTTGTGTCTTTGTGATTGTATTTGTTTATTTGTGTATTTGTGTATGACATTTTTCCATTTACATTTATGCATATTTATTTGTTAATCTTTCTTTTCTTTCAGTTTGCGTGATGTTTACTTGTATGATTCATGTGTACGATTGATATGCATGTGTGTTTGTGATTATATTTGTTTATTTTTGTATGACATTTTCCCATTTACATTGATGCATATTTATGTTAATCTTTCTTTTCTTATTTCAGTTTGCATAATGTTTACTTGTATGATTGATGTGTATGTGTGTTTGTGATTGCATGTGTTTATTTGTGTATTTGTGAATGACATTTTCCCATTTACATTTATGCATATTTATTTGTTAATCTTTCTTTTCCTCTTTCAGTTTGCGTGATGTTGACCTGTATGATTGATGTGTATGTGTGTTTGTGATTGTATTTGTTTATTTGTGTATGACATTTTCCCATCTACATTTATGCATATTTATTTGTTAATCTTTCTTTTCTTCTTTCAGTTTGCGTGATGTTTACTTGTATGATTCATGTGTATGTGTATGATTGACGTGTATGTGTGTTTGTGATTATATTTGTTTATTTGTGTAGGACATTTTCCCATTTACATTGATGCATATTTATTTGTTAATCTTTCTTTTCTTCTTTCATTTTTGCGTGATGTTCACTTGTATGATTTATGTGTATGATTGATGTGTATGTGTGTTTGTGATTGTATTTGTTTTTTTGTGTATTTGTGTATGACATTTTCCTGAGATATTCTTTTTTTTCTTTTTTCTATCTCTCTCTGTACTTTAACAAATTATATACCATAACAACACCGATACCCTACTAAACAATTAACCTAAACCTCTGTCGTACGGATTGGGCTCTGGTCTGATGCGAGTTTTTCGGTCACGCTTTTAAACAGGTGCTAGATATCATACTAGCATACACCTGGGCGGAATCCCTGCGTATCCTCAAGGTCGGAGTGATCGTAGGATTTTCTGCTACCCAAAGCACTGGTGCCTGGAACCAGACGGGCATGCCAGGACTGAATCCTTGCTGGGGCCGGAAGACTAGTCCTGAGATAGTCTTTTTTTTTCTCTCTCTCACTACCTTAACAAATTATATACCATAACAACACCAATACCCTACTAAACAATTAACCTAAACCTCTGTCGAACGGATTGGGCTCTGGTCTGATGCGAGTTTTTCGGTCACGCTTTTAAACAGGTGCTAGGTATCATACTAGCATACACCTGGGCGGAATCCCTGCGTATACTCAAGGTCGGAGTGATCGTAGGATTTTCTGCTACCCAATGCACTGGTGCCTGGAACCAGACGGGCATGCCAGGACTGAATCCTTGCTGGGGCCGGAAGACTAGTCCTGAGTTAGTCTTTTTTTTTTTTTTTTTTTTTTTCTGACATTTTTTCATTTACATTCATGCATATATCTTTGTTAATCTTTCTTTTGTTCTTTCATTTTTGCGTGATTTTTACTTCTATGATTGATGTGTATGTGTATCATTGATGTGTATGTGTGTTTGTGATTGTATTTGTCTTTTTGTGTATTTGTGTATGACATTTTCCCATTTACATTTATGCCTATTTATTTGTTAATCTTTCTTGTCTTCAGTTTGCGTGATGTTTACTTGTATAATTGTTGTTTATGTGTATGATTGATGTGTATGTGTGTGTTTGTGATTGTATTTGTTTATTTGTGTATGACATTTTCCCATTTATATTGATGCATATTTATTTGTTAATCTTTCTTTTGTTCTTTCATTTTGCGTGATGTTTACTTGTATGATTGATGTGTATGTGTATCTGTGTTTGTGATTGTATCTGTGTATTTGTGTATGACATTTTCCCATTTACATTTATGCATATTTATTTGTTAATCTTTCTTTCCCTCTTTCAGTTTGCGTGATGTTTACTTGTATGATTCATGTATATGTGTATGATTTATGTGTATGATTGATGTGTTTGTGTCTTTGTGATTGTATTTGTTTATTTGTGTATTTGTGTATGACATTTTTCCATTTACATTTATGCATATTTATTTGTTAATCTTTCTTTTCTTTCAGTTTGCGTGATGTTTACTTGTATGATTCATGTGTACGATTGATATGCATGTGTGTTTGTGATTATATTTGTTTATTTTTGTATGACATTTTCCCATTTACATTGATGCATATTTATGTTAATCTTTCTTTTCTTATTTCAGTTTGCATAATGTTTACTTGTATGATTGATGTGTATGTGTGTTTGTGATTGCATGTGTTTATTTGTGTATTTGTGAATGACATTTTCCCATTTACATTTATGCATATTTATTTGTTAATCTTTCTTTTCCTCTTTCAGTTTGCGTGATGTTGACCTGTATGATTGATGTGTATGTGTGTTTGTGATTGTATTTGTTTATTTGTGTATGACATTTTCCATCTACATTTATGCATATTTATTTGTTAATCTTTCTTTTCTTCTTTCAGTTTGCGTGATGTTTACTTGTATGATTCATGTGTATGTGTATGATTGACGTGTATGTGTGTTTGTGATTATATTTGTTTATTTGTGTATGACATTTTCCCATTTACATTGATGCATATTTATTTGTTAATCTTTCTTTTCTTCTTTCATTTTTGCGTGATGTTTCACTTGTCTGATTTATGTGTATGATTGATGTGTATGTGTGTTTGTGATTGTATTTGTTTTTTTGTGTATTTGTGTATGACATTTTCCTGAGATATTCTTTTTTTTCTTTTTTCTATCTCTCTCTGTACTTTAACAAATTATATACCATAACAACACCGATACCCTACTAAACAATTAACCTAAACCTCTGTCGTACGGATTGGGCTCTGGTCTGATGCGAGTTTTTCGGTCACGCTTTTAAACAGGTGCTAGATATCATACTAGCATACACCTGGGCGGAATCCCTGCGTATCCTCAAGGTCGGAGTGATCGTAGGATTTTCTGCTACCCAAAGCACTGGTGCCTGGAACCAGACGGGCATGCCAGGACTGAATCCTTGCTGGGGCCGGAAGACTAGTCCTGAGATAGTCTTTTTTTTTTCTCTCTCTCACTACCTTAACAAATTATATACCATAACAACACCAATACCCTACTAAACAATTAACCTAAACCTCTGTCGAACGGATTGGGCTCTGGTCTGATGCGAGTTTTTCGGTCACGCTTTTAAACAGGTGCTAGGTATCATACTAGCATACACCTGGGCGGAATCCCTGCGTATACTCAAGGTCGGAGTGATCGTAGGATTTTCTGCTACCCAATGCACTGGTGCCTGGAACCAGACGGGCATGCCAGGACTGAATCCTTGCTGGGGCCGGAAGACTAGTCCTGAGTTAGTCTTTTTTTTTTTTTTTTTTTTTCTGACATTTTTTCATTTACATTCATGCATATATCTTTGTTAATCTTTCTTTTGTTCTTTCATTTTTGCGTGATTTTTACTTCTATGATTGATGTGTATGTGTATCATTGATGTGTATGTGTGTTTGTGATTGTATTTGTCTTTTTGTGTATTTGTGTATGACATTTTCCCATTTACATTTATGCCTATTTATTTGTTAATCTTTCTTGTCTTCAGTTTGCGTGATGTTTACTTGTATAATTGTTGTTTATGTGTATGATTGATGTGTATGTGTGTGTTTGTGATTGTATTTGTTTATTTGTGTATGACATTTTCCCATTTATATTGATGCATATTTATTTGTTAATCTTTCTTTTGTTCTTTCATTTTGCGTGATGTTTACTTGTATGATTGATGTGTATGTGTATCTGTGTTTGTGATTGTATCTGTGTATTTGTGTATGACATTTTCCCATTTACATTTATGCATATTTATTTGTTAATCTTTCTTTCCCTCTTTCAGTTTGCGTGATGTTTACTTGTATGATTCATGTATATGTGTATGATTTATGTGTATGATTGATGTGTTTGTGTCTTTGTGATTGTATTTGTTTATTTGTGTATTTGTGTATGACATTTTTCCATTTACATTTATGCATATTTATTTGTTAATCTTTCTTTTCTTTCAGTTTGCGTGATGTTTACTTGTATGATTCATGTGTACGATTGATATGCATGTGTGTTTGTGATTATATTTGTTTATTTTTGTATGACATTTTCCCATTTACATTGATGCATATTTATGTTAATCTTTCTTTTCTTATTTCAGTTTGCATAATGTTTACTTGTATGATTGATGTGTATGTGTGTTTGTGATTGCATGTGTTTATTTGTGTATTTGTGAATGACATTTTCCCATTTACATTTATGCATATTTATTTGTTAATCTTTCTTTTCCTCTTTCAGTTTGCGTGATGTTGACCTGTATGATTGATGTGTATGTGTGTTTGTGATTGTATTTGTTTATTTGTGTATGACATTTTCCCATCTACATTTATGCATATTTATTTGTTAATCTTTCTTTTCTTCTTTCAGTTTGCGTGATGTTTACTTGTATGATTCATGTGTATGTGTATGATTGACGTGTATGTGTGTTTGTGATTATATTTGTTTATTTGTGTAGGACATTTTCCCATTTACATTGATGCATATTTATTTGTTAATCTTTCTTTTCTTCTTTCATTTTTGCGTGATGTTCACTTGTATGATTTATGTGTATGATTGATGTGTATGTGTGTTTGTGATTGTATTTGTTTTTTTGTGTATTTGTGTATGACATTTTCCTGAGATATTCTTTTTTTTCTTTTTTCTATCTCTCTCTGTACTTTAACAAATTATATACCATAACAACACCGATACCCTACTAAACAATTAACCTAAACCTCTGTCGTACGGATTGGGCTCTGGTCTGATGCGAGTTTTTCGGTCACGCTTTTAAACAGGTGCTAGATATCATACTAGCATACACCTGGGCGGAATCCCTGCGTATCCTCAAGGTCGGAGTGATCGTAGGATTTTCTGCTACCCAAAGCACTGGTGCCTGGAACCAGACGGGCATGCCAGGACTGAATCCTTGCTGGGGCCGGAAGACTAGTCCTGAGATAGTCTTTTTTTTTTCTCTCTCTCACTACCTTAACAAATTATATACCATAACAACACCAATACCCTACTAAACAATTAACCTAAACCTCTGTCGAACGGATTGGGCTCTGGTCTGATGCGAGTTTTTCGGTCACGCTTTTAAACAGGTGCTAGGTATCATACTAGCATACACCTGGGCGGAATCCCTGCGTATACTCAAGGTCGGAGTGATCGTAGGATTTTCTGCTACCCAAAGCACTGGTGCCTGGAACCAGACGGGCATGCCAGGACTGAATCCTTGCTGGGGCCGGAAGACTAGTCCTGAGTTAGTCTTTTTTTTTTTTTTTTTTTTTTCTGACATTTTTTCATTTACATTCATGCATATATCTTTGTTAATCTTTCTTTTGTTCTTTCATTTTTGCGTGATTTTTACTTCTATGATTGATGTGTATGTGTATCATTGATGTGTATGTGTGTTTGTGATTGTATTTGTCTTTTTGTGTATTTGTGTATGACATTTTCCCATTTACATTTATGCCTATTTATTTGTTAATCTTTCTTGTCTTCAGTTTGCGTGATGTTTACTTGTATAATTGTTGTTTATGTGTATGATTGATGTGTATGTGTGTGTTTGTGATTGTATTTGTTTATTTGTGTATGACATTTTCCCATTTATATTGATGCATATTTATTTGTTAATCTTTCTTTTGTTCTTTCATTTTGCGTGATGTTTACTTGTATGATTGATGTGTATGTGTATCTGTGTTTGTGATTGTATCTGTGTATTTGTGTATGACATTTTCCCATTTACATTTATGCATATTTATTTGTTAATCTTTCTTTCCCTCTTTCAGTTTGCGTGATGTTTACTTGTATGATTCATGTATATGTGTATGATTTATGTGTATGATTGATGTGTTTGTGTCTTTGTGATTGTATTTGTTTATTTGTGTATTTGTGTATGACATTTTTTCCATTTACATTTATGCATATTTATTTGTTGATCTTTCTTTTCTTTCAGTTTGCGTGATGTTTACTTGTATGATTCATGTGTACGATTGATATGCATGTGTGTTTGTGATTATATTTGTTTATTTTTGTATGAAATTTTCCCATTTACATTGATGCATATTTATGTTAATCTTTCTTTTCTTATTTCAGTTTGCATAATGTTTACTTGTATGATTGATGTGTATGTGTGTTTGTGATTGCATGTGTTTACTTGTGTATTTGTGAATGACATTTTCCCATTTACATTTATGCATATTTATTTGTTAATCTTTCTTTTCCTCTTTCAGTTTGCGTGATGTTGACCTGTATGATTGATGTGTATGTGTGTTTGTGATTGTATTTGTTTATTTGTGTATGACATTTTCCCATCTACATTTATGCATATTTATTTGTTAATCTTTCTTTTCTTCTTTCAGTTTGCGTGATGTTTACTTGTATGATTCATGTGTATGTGTATGATTGACGTGTATGTGTGTTTGTGATTATATTTGTTTATTTGTGTATGACATTTTCCCATTTACATTGATGCATATTTATTTGTTAATCTTTCTTTTCTTCTTTCATTTTTGCGTGATGTTCACTTGTATGATTTATGTGTATGATTGATGTGTATGTGTGTTTGTGATTGTATTTGTTTTTTTGTGTATTTGTGTATGACATTTTCCTGAGATATTCTTTTTTTTCTTTTTTCTATCTCTCTCTGTACTTTAACAAATTATATACCATAACAACACCGATACCCTACTAAACAATTAACCTAAACCTCTGTCGTACGGATTGGGCTCTGGTCTGATGCGAGTTTTTCGGTCACGCTTTTAAACAGGTGCTAGATATCATACTAGCATACACCTGGGCGGAATCCCTGCGTATCCTCAAGGTCGGAGTGATCGTAGGATTTTCTGCTACCCAAAGCACTGGTGCCTGGAACCAGACGGGCATGCCAGGACTGAATCCTTGCTGGGGCCGGAAGACTAGTCCTGAGATAGTCTTTTTTTTTTCTCTCTCTCACTACCTTAACAAATTATATACCATAACAACACCAATACCCTACTAAACAATTAACCTAAACCTCTGTCGAACGGATTGGGCTCTGGTCTGATGCGAGTTTTTCGGTCACGCTTTTAAACAGGTGCTAGGTATCATACTAGCATACACCTGGGCGGAATCCCTGCGTATACTCAAGGTCGGAGTGATCGTAGGATTTTCTGCTACCCAATGCACTGGTGCCTGGAACCAGACGGGCATGCCAGGACTGAATCCTTGCTGGGGCCGGAAGACTAGTCCTGAGTTAGTCTTTTTTTTTTTTTTTTTTTTTTCTGACATTTTTTCATTTACATTCATGCATATATCTTTGTTAATCTTTCTTTTGTTCTTTCATTTTTGCGTGATTTTTACTTCTATGATTGATGTGTATGTGTATCATTGATGTGTATGTGTGTTTGTGATTGTATTTGTCTTTTTGTGTATTTGTGTATGACATTTTCCCATTTACATTTATGCCTATTTATTTGTTAATCTTTCTTGTCTTCAGTTTGCGTGATGTTTACTTGTATAATTGTTGTTTATGTGTATGATTGATGTGTATGTGTGTGTTTGTGATTGTATTTGTTTATTTGTGTATGACATTTTTCCCATTTATATTGATGCATATTTATTTGTTAATCTTTCTTTTGTTCTTTCATTTTGCGTGATGTTTACTTGTATGATTGATGTGTATGTGTATCTGTGTTTGTGATTGTATCTGTGTATTTGTGTATGACATTTTCCCATTTACATTTATGCATATTTATTTGTTAATCTTTCTTTCCCTCTTTCAGTTTGCGTGATGTTTACTTGTATGATTCATGTATATGTGTATGATTTATGTGTATGATTGATGTGTTTGTGTCTTTGTGATTGTATTTGTTTATTTGTGTATTTGTGTATGACATTTTTCCATTTACATTTATGCATATTTATTTGTTAATCTTTCTTTTCTTTCAGTTTGCGTGATGTTTACTTGTATGATTCATGTGTACGATTGATATGCATGTGTGTTTGTGATTATATTTGTTTATTTTTGTATGACATTTTCCCATTTACATTGATGCATATTTATGTTAATCTTTCTTTTCTTATTTCAGTTTGCATAATGTTTACTTGTATGATTGATGTGTATGTGTGTTTGTGATTGCATGTGTTTATTTGTGTATTTGTGAATGACATTTTCCCATTTACATTTATGCATATTTATTTGTTAATCTTTCTTTTCCTCTTTCAGTTTGCGTGATGTTGACCTGTATGATTGATGTGTATGTGTGTTTGTGATTGTATTTGTTTATTTGTGTATGACATTTTCCCATCTACATTTATGCATATTTATTTGTTAATCTTTCTTTTCTTCTTTCAGTTTGCGTGATGTTTACTTGTATGATTCATGTGTATGTGTATGATTGACGTGTATGTGTGTTTGTGATTATATTTGTTTATTTGTGTAGGACATTTTCCCATTTACATTGATGCATATTTATTTGTTAATCTTTCTTTTCTTCTTTCATTTTTGCGTGATGTTCACTTGTATGATTTATGTGTATGATTGATGTGTATGTGTGTTTGTGATTGTATTTGTTTTTTTGTGTATTTGTGTATGACATTTTCCTGAGATATTCTTTTTTTTCTTTTTTCTATCTCTCTCTGTACTTTAACAAATTATATACCATAACAACACCGATACCCTACTAAACAATTAACCTAAACCTCTGTCGTACGGATTGGGCTCTGGTCTGATGCGAGTTTTTCGGTCACGCTTTTAAACAGGTGCTAGATATCATACTAGCATACACCTGGGCGGAATCCCTGCGTATCCTCAAGGTCGGAGTGATCGTAGGATTTTCTGCTACCCAAAGCACTGGTGCCTGGAACCAGACGGGCATGCCAGGACTGAATCCTTGCTGGGGCCGGAAGACTAGTCCTGAGATAGTCTTTTTTTTTTCTCTCTCTCACTACCTTAACAAATTATATACCATAACAACACCAATACCCTACTAAACAATTAACCTAAACCTCTGTCGAACGGATTGGGCTCTGGTCTGATGCGAGTTTTTCGGTCACGCTTTTAAACAGGTGCTAGGTATCATACTAGCATACACCTGGGCGGAATCCCTGCGTATACTCAAGGTCGGAGTGATCGTAGGATTTTCTGCTACCCAAAGCACTGGTGCCTGGAACCAGACGGGCATGCCAGGACTGAATCCTTGCTGGGGCCGGAAGACTAGTCCTGAGTTAGTCTTTTTTTTTTTTTTTTTTTTTCTGACATTTTTTCATTTACATTCATGCATATATCTTTGTTAATCTTTCTTTTGTTCTTTCATTTTTGCGTGATTTTTACTTCTATGATTGATGTGTATGTGTATCATTGATGTGTATGTGTGTTTGTGATTGTATTTGTCTTTTTGTGTATTTGTGTATGACATTTTCCCATTTACATTTATGCCTATTTATTTGTTAATCTTTCTTGTCTTCAGTTTGCGTGATGTTTACTTGTATAATTGTTGTTTATGTGTATGATTGATGTGTATGTGTGTGTTTGTGATTGTATTTGTTTATTTGTGTATGACATTTTCCCATTTATATTGATGCATATTTATTTGTTAATCTTTCTTTTGTTCTTTCATTTTGCGTGATGTTTACTTGTATGATTGATGTGTATGTGTATCTGTGTTTGTGATTGTATCTGTGTATTTGTGTATGACATTTTCCCATTTACATTTATGCATATTTATTTGTTAATCTTTCTTTCCCTCTTTCAGTTTGCGTGATGTTTACTTGTATGATTCATGTATATGTGTATGATTTATGTGTATGATTGATGTGTTTGTGTCTTTGTGATTGTATTTGTTTATTTGTGTATTTGTGTATGACATTTTTTCCATTTACATTTATGCATATTTATTTGTTGATCTTTCTTTTCTTTCAGTTTGCGTGATGTTTACTTGTATGATTCATTTGTACGATTGATATGCATGTGTGTTTGTGATTATATTTGTTTATTTTTGTATGATATTTTCCCATTTACATTGATGCATATTTATGTTAATCTTTCTTTTCTTATTTCAGTTTGCATAATGTTTACTTGTATGATTGATGTGTATGTGTGTTTGTGATTGCATGTGTTTACTTGTGTATTTGTGAATGACATTTTCCCATTTACATTTATGCATATTTATTTGTTAATCTTTCTTTTCCTCTTTCAGTTTGCGTGATGTTGACCTGTATGATTGATGTGTATGTGTGTTTGTGATTGTATTTGTTTATTTGTGTATGACATTTTCCCATCTACATTTATGCATATTTATTTGTTAATCTTTCTTTTCTTCTTTCAGTTTGCGTGATGTTTACTTGTATGATTCATGTGTATGTGTATGATTGACGTGTATGTGTGTTTGTGATTATATTTGTTTATTTGTGTATGACATTTTCCCATTTACATTGATGCATATTTATTTGTTAATCTTACTTTTCTTCTTTCATTTTTGCGTGATGTTCACTTGTATGATTTATGTGTATGATTGATGTGTATGTGTGTTTGTGATTGTATTTGTTTTTTTGTGTATTTGTGTATGACATTTTCCTGAGATATTCTTTTTTTTCTTTTTTCTATCTCTCTCTGTACTTTAACAAATTATATACCATAACAACACCGATACCCTACTAAACAATTAACCTAAACCTCTGTCGTACGGATTGGGCTCTGGTCTGATGCGAGTTTTTCGGTCACGCTTTTAAACAGGTGCTAGATATCATACTAACATACACCTGGGCGGAATCCCTGCGTATCCTCAAGGTCGGAGTGATCGTAGGATTTTCTGCTACCCAAAGCACTGGTGCCTGGAACCAGACGGGCATGCCAGGACTGAATCCTTGCTGGGGCCGGAAGACTAGTCCTGAGATAGTCTTTTTTTTTTCTCTCTCTCACTACCTTAACAAATTATATACCATAACAACACCAATACCCTACTAAACAATTAACCTAAACCTCTGTCGAACGGATTGGGCTCTGGTCTGATGCGAGTTTTTCGGTCACGCTTTTAAACAGGTGCTAGGTATCATACTAGCATACACCTGGGCGGAATCCCTGCGTATCCTCAAGGTCGGAGTGATCGTAGGATTTTCTGCTACCCAAAGCACTGGTGCCTGGAACCAGACGGGCATGCCAGGACTGAATCCTTGCTGGGGCCGGAAGACTAGTCCTGAGTTAGTCTTTTTTTTTTTTTTTTTTTTTCTGACATTTTTTCATTTACATTCATGCATATATCTTTGTTAATCTTTCTTTTGTTCTTTCATTTTTGCGTGATTTTTACTTCTATGATTGATGTGTATGTGTATCATTGATGTGTATGTGTGTTTGTGATTGTATTTGTCTTTTTGTGTATTTGTGTATGACATTTTCCCATTTACATTTATGCCTATTTATTTGTTAATCTTTCTTGTCTTCAGTTTGCGTGATGTTTACTTGTATAATTGTTGTTTATGTGTATGATTGATGTGTATGTGTGTGTTTGTGATTGTATTTGTTTATTTGTGTATGACATTTTCCCATTTATATTGATGCATATTTATTTGTTAATCTTTCTTTTGTTCTTTCATTTTGCGTGATGTTTACTTGTATGATTGATGTGTATGTGTATCTGTGTTTGTGATTGTATCTGTGTATTTGTGTATGACATTTTCCCATTTACATTTATGCATATTTATTTGTTAATCTTTCTTTCCCTCTTTCAGTTTGCGTGATGTTTACTTGTATGATTCATGTATATGTGTATGATGTATGTGTATGATTGATGTGTTTGTGTCTTTGTGATTGTATTTGTTTATTTGTGTATTTGTGTATGACATTTTTCCATTTACATTTATGCATATTTATTTGTTAATCTTTCTTTTCTTTCAGTTTGCGTGATGTTTACTTGTATGATTCATGTGTACGATTGATATGCATGTGTGTTTGTGATTATATTTGTTTATTTTTGTATGACATTTTCCCATTTACATTGATGCATATTTATGTTAATCTTTCTTTTCTTATTTCAGTTTGCATAATGTTTACTTGTATGATTGATGTGTATGTGTGTTTGTGATTGCATGTGTTTATTTGTGTATTTGTGAATGACATTTTCCCATTTACATTTATGCATATTTATTTGTTAATCTTTCTTTTCCTCTTTCAGTTTGCGTGATGTTGACCTGTATGATTGATGTGTATGTGTGTTTGTGATTGTATTTGTTTATTTGTGTATGACATTTTCCCATCTACATTTATGCATATTTATTTGTTAATCTTTCTTTTCTTCTTTCAGTTTGCGTGATGTTTACTTGTATGATTCATGTGTATGTGTATGATTGACGTGTATGTGTGTTTGTGATTATATTTGTTTATTTGTGTATGACATTTTCCCATTTACATTGATGCATATTTATTTGTTAATCTTTCTTTTCTTCTTTCATTTTTGCGTGATGTTCACTTGTATGATTTATGTGTATGATTCATGTGTATGTGTGTTTGTGATTGTATTTGTTTTTTTGTGTATTTGTGTATGACATTTTCCTGAGATATTCTTTTTTTTTCTTTTTTCTATCTCTCTCTGTACTTTAACAAATTATATACCATAACAACACCGATACCCTACTAAACAATTAACCTAAACCTCTGTCGTACGGATTGGGCTCTGGTCTGATGCGAGTTTTTCGGTCACGCTTTTAAACAGGTGCTAGATATCATACTAGCATACACCTGGGCGGAATCCCTGCGTATCCTCAAGGTCGGAGTGATCGTAGGATTTTCTGCTACCCAAAGCACTGGTGCCTGGAACCAGACGGGCATGCCAGGACTGAATCCTTGCTGGGGCCGGAAGACTAGTCCTGAGATAGTCTTTTTTTTTCTCTCTCTCTCACTACCTTAACAAATTATATACCATAACAACACCAATACCCTACTAAACAATTAACCTAAACCTCTGTCGAACGGATTGGGCTCTGGTCTGATGCGAGTTTTTCGGTCACGCTTTTAAACAGGTGCTAGGTATCATACTAGCATACACCTGGGCGGAATCCCTGCGTATACTCAAGGTCGGAGTGATCGTAGGATTTTCTGCTACCCAAAGCACTGGTGCCTGGAACCAGACGGGCATGCCAGGACTGAATCCTTGCTGGGGCCGGAAGACTAGTCCTGAGTTAGTCTTTTTTTTTTTTTTTTTTTTCTGACATTTTTTCATTTACATTCATGCATATATCTTTGTTAATCTTTCTTTTGTTCTTTCATTTTTGCGTGATTTTTACTTCTATGATTGATGTGTATGTGTATCATTGATGTGTATGTGTGTTTGTGATTGTATTTGTCTTTTTGTGTATTTGTGTATGACATTTTCCCATTTACATTTATGCCTATTTATTTGTTAATCTTTCTTGTCTTCAGTTTGCGTGATGTTTACTTGTATAATTGTTGTTTATGTGTATGATTGATGTGTATGTGTGTGTTTGTGATTGTATTTGTTTATTTGTGTATGACATTTTCCCATTTATATTGATGCATATTTATTTGTTAATCTTTCTTTTGTTCTTTCATTTTTGCGTGATGTTTACTTGTATGATTGATGTGTATCTGTGTTTGTGATTGTATCTGTGTATTTGTGTATGACATTTTCCCATTTACATTTATGCATATTTATTTGTTAATCTTTCTCTTCTTCTTTCAGTTTGCGTGATGTTGACCTGTATGATTGATGTGTATGTGTGTTTGTGATTGTATTTGTTTATTTGTGTATGACATTTTCCTATTTATATTGATGCGTATTTATTTGTTAATCTTTCTTTTGTTCTTTCATTTTTGCGTGATGTTTACTTGTATGATTGATGTGTATCTGTGTTTGTGATTGTATCTGTGTATTTGTGTATGACATTTCCCATTTACATTTATGCATATTTATTTGTTAATCTTTCTTTTCTTCTTTCAGTTTTTGTGATGTTTACTTGTATGATTCTTGTGTATGGGTATGATTGATGTGTATTGGTATGATTGATGTGTATGTGTGTTTGTGATTATATTTCTTTATTTTTGTATGACATTTTCCCATTTACATTGATGCATATTTATATTAATCTTTCTTTTCTTATTTCAGTTTGCATACTGTTTACTTGTATGATTGATGTGTATGTGTGTTTATATTTGTTTATTTGTGTATTTGTGTATGACATTTTCCCATCTACATTTATGCATATTTATTTGTTAATCTTTCTCTTCTTCTTTCAGTTTGCGTTATGTTGACCTGTATGATTGATGTGTATGTGTGTTTGTGATTGTATTTGTTTTTTTGTGTATGACATTTTCCCATTTACATTGATGCATATTTATTTGTTAATCTTTCTTTTCTTCTTTCATTTTTGCGTGCTGTTTACTTGTATGATTTATGTGTATGATTGATGTGTATCTGTTTTTGTGATTGTATTTGTTTATTTGTGTGTGACATTTTCCTGAGATAGTCTTTTCTTTCTCTCTTTCACTATTTTAACAAATTATATACCATAACAACACCGATACCCTACTAAACAATTAACCTAAACCTCTGTCGTACGGATTGGGCTCTGGTCTGATGCGAGTTTTTCGGTCACGCTTTTAAACAGGTGCTAGGTATCATACTAGCATACACCTCGGCGGAATCCCTGCGTATCCTCAAGGTCGGAGTGATCGTAGGATTTTCTGCTACCCAAAGCACTGGTGCCTGGAACCAGACGGGCATGCCAGGACTGAATCCTTGCTGGGGCCGGAAGACTAGTCCTGAGATAGTCTTTTTTTTTCTCTCTCTCTCACTACTTTAACAAATTATATACCATAAGAACACCGATACCCTACTAAACAATTAACCTAAACCTCTGTCGTACGGATTGGGCTCTGGTCTGATGCGAGTTTTTCGGTCACGCTTTTAAACAGGTGCTAGATATCATACTAGCATACACCTGGGCGGAATCCCTGCGTATACTCAAGGTCGGAGTGATCGTAGGATTTTCTGCTACCCAAAGCACTGGTGCCTGGAACCAGACGGGCATGCCAGGACTGAATCCTTGCTGGGGCCGGAAGACTAGTCCTGAGATAGTCTTTTTTTTTCTCTCTCTCTCACTACTTTAACAAATTATATACCATAAGAACACCGATACCCTACTAAACAATTAACCTAAACCTCTGTCGTACGGATTGGGCTCTGGTCTGATGCGAGTTTTTCGGTCACGCTTTTAAACAGGTGCTAGATATCATACTAGCATACACCTGGGCGGAATCCCTGCGTATACTCAAGGTCGGAGTGATCGTAGGATTTTCTGCTACCCAAAGCACTGGTGCCTGGAACCAGACGGGCATGCCAGGACTGAATCCTTGCTGGGGCCGGAAGACTAGTCCTGAGATAGTCTTCTTTTTTTTTTCTTTTTTTCTCTGACATTTTCCCATTTACATTGATGCATATATCTTTGTTAATCTTTCTTTTGTTGTTTCATTTTTGCGTGATGTTTACTTGTATGATTGATGTGTATGTGTATGATTGCTGTGTATCTGTGTTTGTGATTGTATCTGTTTATTTGTGTATGACATTTTCCCATTGACATTTATGCATTTTTATTTGTTAATCTTTCGCATCTTCTTTCAGTTTGCATGATGTTTACTTGAATGATGCATGTGTATGTGTATGATTCATGTGTATGTGTATGATTGATGTGTGTTTGTGATTGTATTTGTGTATGACATTTTCCCATTTACATTGATGCATATTTATTTGTTAATCTTTCTGTTGTTCTTTCAGTTTTGCGTGATGTTTACTTGTATAATTGATGTGTATGTGTATGATTTATGTGTATATGTGTTTGTGATTATATTTGTTTATTTGTGTATTTATTTGTTAATCTTTCTTTTCTTCTTTCAGTTTGCGTGATGTTTACTTGTATGATTGATGTGTTTGTGTGTTTGTGTTTATATTTGTTTATTTGTGTATGACATTTTCCGATTTACATTGATGCATATTCATTTGTATATTTATATTTTTCTGGCAGGTAGGAGATGGGTAGGAGGATTGCAGTACCCATTAAAGATTTGGCATTTGGGACTGCCTTGGGTGTTCACATGACGGTAAATGTAGATACAAAAATTGGGGATTTTGGGTAAAATGGGATAAAGGTTAATCCTTGGTGGAGGGAATGTTTTTTTGTTGTTTTGGGGGGGGGGAGGGAAGAGGGTGTGGTTATAGGTGGGTACTAGGGGATTGCAGTACCCATTAAACATTTGGCATTTGGGACTGCCCGGGGTGTTAATTTTAAGGTTAATGTAGGGACATACAAATTGGGGATTTTGGGTAAAATGAGATCAAGGTTACTCCTGGGTGTAGGGAACATTGTTTGGGGTAGAGTGTGGTGCTATAGGCGGGTACTTTGGGGATTGCAGTACCCATTAAACATTTGGCGTTTGGGACTGCCTGGGGGCGTTAATTGTAGGGTTAATGTAGGGACATAAAAATTGCGGATTTGGGGTAAATTCGGGGTAAAAGTTACTTCTGGGTGAAGGTAATGTTTTTTAAGGCAGTGTGGTGGGGTGCTTATTTATTTGTATATTTTTTGTGTATTAGGTACATGGATCTGCTAGATATGGCAATATATTCTGATGTCTGTCCATTTGTTCGTCGATTCGTCTATCTGTCCATATCATACCAATGTGGTTTACACACAATACCATTACTCCAACATAACATACCTGAACTAAACTTTGCATGGCTTGCACTTGGGGTAAGAAAAAAGTCTATTGATATTGGGGTCAAAGAGGATAAAGGTGAAGGTAAATAACTAATGCTTTCTTATTGGTCTATGTCTGCTCGGGCTACGCCTGCTACCGTAAGTAACAGTAGACGGTACTACCTGGAATCAGGACACAATTAATACTTCCGGTTCAGTACCCACGAATGTAGTCCGAGTCTATTTTTACTTTTGATACAAACGATGGTAAGTACAGTGTTTTATCCATTTGATCCAGTGATCTCAGAGTACTTGGTGAAAGTATACCCCCCCAAGTGTTTTACTTTTGTTTTCAGAGATGTTCCAAGTCTGTTATTGAGTCTGTGAATTGTTGAATACACTCTTGCCTCAAAGTTTCTTGAATAGTTAACATTTTTAGGTACGGAAACATTAATTGATCTGTTCACAGCCTCACATTTCTGCGTGTTTGTATTAAGTTGCAGTCTTTGTACAACATCACAGGAAAGTTTCATTTTCAGCACTTCCAGGAGAATATTCTTATCACTTTCTGTCATGTCTAGATGAGTCACTTGATGAAGTCCTAGAAATGCAAATCATATCCACCAACTGTTAGTACTTCCTCCCCGACAAACCTTAGAATAATGCTGATATTTTTTGCAGTCCCCAGAATAACATTACAGAGCTGCATCCAGTACTTGGGGAAGTTGACATTGGATAATTCTAACATCACCACCGGTGTCTTCCATCATTTGTTTGAAGATCAAAACTGCAGCGGGCTTTAAAATCTTGACTGAGGATTGTCTGCTTAAGCTTTTTTCCATCTCTTGTTCATATTCCCAGAAACATATTTTTCACTAAAAGTTGCAGAACTGCAGTTTGAGATCAGGACTCTCACATATGTTGTCCTGATTGCCATTACGACGGATGATATCATTCCACATTTCAACATTTTTATTCATACAGATCATACGTGTCCCCTCATGCTGATTCACTTCTGTCTCTTTCAGGGTCAGTCTTGCTTTGGATGATGGCCGTAGAATTCTAGCAGACCCAGGTGTGCCATTACAGTCTGGTGCCACAACTGACTGGAGACCCCCACCTGTCGGCTTCGTCACTGCCATGAGAGAGAACTTGTTTGCATCCATTCTTCTGGTCACTTGAGCAGATGCAGCACTGGAACTTGGTAGAGTATCATCAGTCAGAAATCTGACCCCTTTGTTATGTGGAATATTTCCTGGTTTAAATAAAGTTTTCTTCTTCTTGGTGTACCCTTTCATGGTTTCAGTTAAAATAACTGCATGTAAAAGTACAAGAATTATCCTATCTCCCCCTTATATAACTGGGAAAAGGTGTGCTGCCTGGTATCCTAGAACTTCACGAACTCTTCAATACTATTGGAAGCCTAACATCTAACAGCTCCTCCCCTTAAGGGGTGAAAATTACATCACTACCTTAGTTACTACCCCTAACTAGCGTATTCAGATGCTACCAGATTTCAGGTGCTACCTATTATTGACAGGCCCTGGTTTAATTACTTCACACCTGATAAGGAAAACCATTGATGTTTGTGATAAAGGAATGGAGACATCTTGCAAAAGAAAAACATTTGTCAACTTGAGTTTTTAAATTTTCATGATAAACTAATTTAAATTCAAATTTTTAAATAAAAATATGTATCATATTTTAAAATTGACTCTCCACAGAGAGTTTAGCAGCCAGGTTTAATTTCTAGTAATTTCCAGATTTGTATGAGGACTAAAAACTAACTACAGTTTATTTCAAGTGTTTATCTTAATTAATTAATTAACCATTCAACTTTAAGTTTTGTGCATTGTTCACAGTCGGCCATTTTGTAATTCATACTGTTTGTAATACAATGGTGTCAGAAAAAATGAATATGCATGCATCAAATTCACTGAAACTTTGCAGCAGTATTATAGACACATTTATTTTAGTTTTTTTCCATTCAGGTGAAAATGTCTGACCCTGATAGGAATCAGGACACAATTAATGCTTCCGGTTCAGTACCCACGAATGTAGTCCGAGTCTATTTTTAGATCATATTTTCCTCTCTCAATTTGGTGGTGATGTATGCATTAGATTTAGTCATTCTTAGTATTAATTTAAAGGAAATTGGTTATTGTTTAGAATATGAGCATTATAGTGTGGTTGTCAGTGTGTATTTTGGCGACAGTGCACAGTGAGTAATGAGGCATTGGTGCTGATCCGGAAGTGAAATCTGTGACTCATTGCACGTTGCTTTGTTTACAGTCCAGCCATTCATAAGAATGCCGGTTAACCTATGACAAGAACTTCAGCGTGAGTTCATCTTTGAAGATACTTTACAGCAACATATGATTTATTAGGATTTGGACACAGTGGAAAGTTCAGTACTGACAAACAAATGTAGAGACTATAGAGGAAAATTAATTGTGGTCTTATTCCACCTGTGACTGTTGACCCAGAGTGGACAGCTACACCTGTGAATAGTAGGTCTGTTAGATGTGGCAATATTTTTTTTGTCATATTCAAACTGATGGCTATTCCAAATTGGTTAGGACTAGTTAGGGCTATCTCACCAGAGTCAATAAAAGCTGCAACTATACATTCAAAGAGACAATACAAGTTAATGGTGCACCAGTTCAAAATTCAAACTAAACAAGAGAGATGTCTCTGCACTTTGGTTATTAAATAGAACATGCCATATGCAATTATTATGGTTTGTTATTGAAGCACAGGTTTTAAACATTAACATTTTGGCATGGATCCAGATCCAGTGGGGTACATCTCAGAAATAGAGAAAAGGGGCAAAATATAATGATACAAAAATAAAACACTCAATATACAATAAAAGAATCGAATAGGGAAATTAGAGAAAGGATAATCAACATCTTATACACATAGAGAAAATTAAATATTAAAAACTCGTAGGAAGAAATAATAATCTCATATAAAGGTAAAACCCCAGGTCCGGGGCGGAAGAGGAGGGGCCCTACCCAGGGAGGAAGGGATTGGTATGCCGGGCCATTAGGGCTAAAGGTACGCCGTTTAGACAAAACAATCTCAGCCCCCCGGGGAAGGAGAATCTCCACTCCCATGGATAAGATCTTGGGTCAAGTCTAACAAATCCAACTTACTCATAGAACACAGACCTTTACCATGAATTGACTGCAATCCTAAATTAATAAAATATATCTAAATACAAACATTAACAAAAGACTAGGGGATATAAATCAAAGAAAACACAAACAGACTTAGCACCGGAAAATTCCTTTTTTTTTTCTCTCTCTCTACTTTAGCAAATTATATACCATAACAACACCGATACCCTACTAAACAATTAACCTAAACCTCTGTCGTACGGATTGGGCTCTGGTCTGATGCGAGTTTTTCGGTCACGCTTTTAAACAGGTGCTAGATATCATACTAGCATACACCTGGGCGGAATCCCTGCGTATCCTCAAGGTCGGAGTGATCGTAGGATTTTCTGCTACCCAAAGCACTGGTGCCTGGAACCAGACGGGCATGCCAGGACTGAATCCTTGCTGGGGCCGGAAGACTAGTCCTGAGATAGTCTTTTTTTTTTCTCGCTCTCACTACTTTAACAAATTATATACCATAACAACACCAATACCCTACTAAACAATTAACCTAAACCTCTGTCGTACGGATTGGGCTCTGGTCTGATGCGAGTTTTTCGGTCACGCTTTTAAACAGGTGCTAGGTATCATACTAGCATACACCTGGGCGGAATCCCTGCGTATCCTCAAGGTCGGAGTGATCCTAGGATTTTCTGCTACCCAAAGCACTGGTGCCTGGTGTTATGTATTATGTTTATATAATATTATAAATATTTTAGGAAATTATAAATGTTTCTTCACTTTAATATTTGCTTGAATCTTGGTGTTTATCAGGAAAAACATGTTTAACTAGTGTCCTTGAATTCGGTTGTTGTGATCAATATGTTTTCTCAATTTGAAGGTCAAGGTTGAATTTTTGTTTACAAGTAAAAATTCCATTAAGATGACTCATGTTCTAGAACATTCTGTCATGTGACCAATCTTTATATTTACCATCTTTGGTTGACATTTATTCAGTTTTGACATTACCATAAGCTCTGTATAGAGCTTATACAGTTGTGAAAATTCATTCCAAATTCTAAGAGAGGAATTATTTTTAAATATTCATTGGATTATAACAGTGCTCATAAACTTTTGGATTTTGGAGTTTTAATTGATGATTTTGTTATTTATGTGAACTTATTCAGAGATTTTGGAATACTTCATTTTGACATCAGCACATCAAGATTACTAGTACATCAGGACTTTGGAGACCATTGGCACATAATAAAATTCAAGGACACAGCCGTGAATTCGGAACATTCTATATTTAGGACTTGTGATTAGAACAATCATTCTTATTGGATTATTAGGATTTCAAAACACATTACTGTAAGTGACTTTTTGATTTTTCATTTTTATTATCTAGTAATAAATTGCTTGTTGATTTTTAATTGATTTGTTGGTTTCACTTTCTTTCTGTTACATTTTTCTTAGACCATAGAGTCGTAACAGAAATTGGGGGCTCGTCTTCCGGGATCTGAATTTCATTAAAGCATATTAGAGATATTAAATTTATCTTTGAAATTCATATTGATTTTGTCTCGGAAATTTTTTTTGTCTTTGGCAAAGATTTTTAAAAGAAATTTTTTTGTGTGTGAAACCAACAAGCATTTACAATGGCATCTAATGTTCAGAATTTCATTTCAAAACCTACCCAGGAGGGGTTAGAATGCATGAGAAAGGATGAGTTGCTCGAGCTTGACAGAAAATACAGTCTATCTGAGGCAAAAGTAACATTGACAAAACAGGAAATAAAGATTATTTTAATTCAATATTTAGTAGGAAAGGGAATTTTTGAAAATAGTGCTTTAAGTTTGAAAAGAAAGCCTGTATCTGGTTCTGACAGGAAATTAAGGGAATTAGAGTTAAAGAACCAGATGGATTTAGAATTGGCAAAGCTTCAGATTCAGAGAGAGAGAGAAAGAAGAGAGGCAGATACAGATGGAGAGAGAGAAAGAAGAGAGGCAGCTACAAATGCAGAAGGAAGAGAGGCAGATACAAATGCAGAAGGAAGAGAGGCTAATGCAGATGGAGAGAGAGAAAGAAGAGAGGCAAATACAAATGCAGATGCAAAGAGAAGAAAGGGAAATGCAATTTAAATTAAGAGAATTAGAACTGGCAAACAGAGCACACTCCACTCCTTTAAACACAAGTTCAGGTTTTGATGTTACTAGATATATTAGGTTAGTACCCCCTTTTCAGGAAAGAAAGTAGATAAATACTTTCTTCATTTCGAGAAAATAGCTGAAAACTTGAAATGGCCCAGAGAGCATTGGACTTTGTTATTACAAAGTGTACTTATTGTCAAAACTCGTGAAGTCTACACTTCACTGTCAGTACAAAAAAGCACTGATTATGATGTGGTTAAGGAGTACATCTTGAAAGCTTATGAGTTGGTACCAGAGGCATATCGACAAAGGTTTAGGAATTGTAGAAAAGAAACTGGACAAACTCATGTCGAATTTGCAAGGGATAAAGAACAACTATTTGATAGGTGGTGCTCAGCCAAGAAAGTTGATCAAGGTTATGATAACCTCCGACAGTTCGTATTAATTGAAGAGTTCAAGAGGTGTATCCATAGTGATGTTAAAACCTATCTTGACGAGCAGAATGTGGAAACTTTGTAAAATGCTGCTCGTATGGCTGATGATTATTCCTTGACTCACAAAATTTCATTTGGCAATAAGTCGTCCTCTCAGCAGTTTTCTGGTAAAAAACCATTTCAATCTTATTCGAGTACTTCCAAATTTCACAACAGCACAACTGTTAGGAATCAAACATCTGATAAGACTGATCAGAAATCCTTATCTCTTCCTACGTGCACTTATTGTAAAACGAAAGAGCACGTTATTTCTGATTGCTTCAAGTTGAAAAATAAGCAACAGAGAAAAGACAGAGCTTTTCCAAATGCTCTTATTTCTACGAGGTCAAGGTCACGGTCTTGTATTGAAAGCAATACATTTGTTGGGTCAAACAAACCCCAGTCTGATTCTATTTTGGAGGCTTATGAACCATTCATGTCAGAAGGTTCTATATCACTTATTGGTGATTCTGCCAAACCTATCCCAATTAAAATATTAAGGGACACTGGAGCTTCTCAGAGTCTTTTATTATCAGGTACTTTGCCTTTGTCTGAGGAGTCTTTTTCAAGTGAAAGTGTTATTGTTCAGGGAGTAGAGTGCGGCTTTGTAAATGTTCCTCTCCATTGTGTAAATTTGGCATCAGACTTAGTTTCTGGACCTGTGACTGTTGGGGCAGTGACTTCTTTACCCATAGAGGGTGTTCATTTATTACTAGGCAATGACCTAGCTGGAGATAAGGTTGTGGTTAATCCACTTGTAACTGACAAGCCTTGTTTGGATCAGAAAGTTGATCCTGTCGAAACTGAAATCCCTGATTTGTACCCTGCTTGTGCAGTTACTAGAGCTATGGCAAAAAGAGCTCTTGAGAGTGATGTTGATCAGGATATTATTCCTTTAGCTGACACATGTATTGGTCAGTTTTTTGATGAGGTCACTTTTTCCTCAGGTATTGATCAATCAAATGGTATTGATCACAGTGATCCTCTTTTGGCAACTCATTCTCTTTGTTCTAATCAGGATGACAAACGACAATCCCTTGTCGTTGAATAGGAGCAAGATCCCGAGATATCTTGTTTGTTTCAGAGGGCTATTGGTGAAACTGAAGCCACACAAGTTCCAGTGTGTTACTTTGTGAAAAATGGGGTCCTTATGAGGAAATGGAGACCACCTGATGTACCCGCTGGTGACGAGTGGTCAGTGAGCTATCAAATTGTTGTTCCTAAGTCATATTGACAGGAAATTCTTAATTTAGCCCATGAAACTCCTTTGGCTGGTCATTTAGGAGTCCGTAAGACTTATCACAAGATCTTGAATCATTTTTATTGGCCGAAACTCAAAAGTGATGTTTCCAAATACTGCAGATCTTGTCACACTTGTCAAATGGTAGGAAAACCCAATCAGAAGATACCTAAGGCTCATCTGCAACCTATTCCTGCATTTGATGAACCATTTAGTAGAATAATGGTAGACTGTGTTGGTCCTTTACCTAAAACCAAGTCAGGCAACCAATACTTGTTGACCATCATGTGTACATCTACAAGATTTCCAGAGGCAATTCCTCTGAGAAATATAAAAATTAAACTATTGTGAAAGCTTTGGTGAAGTTTTTTACACTTGTTGGCCTTCCCAAATCTGTCCAGTCGGATCAAGGGTAAAATTTTATGTCTGGAATTTTCCAACAAGTTATGAATGAATTAGGCATCCAACAGTTTAAATCTTCTCCCTATCACCCTGAAAGTCAAGGTGCTTTGGAAAGATTTCATCAAACTTTGAAGAATATGATTCGATCATATTGCTTTGATACAGAAAAGGATTGGGATGAGGGTGTTCATTTGTTGTTGTTTGCTGTTAGGGAATCAGTTCAAGAGTCGTTGGGTTTTAGTCCCTTTGAACTAGTTTTTGGTCATACTGTCCGTGGACCATTGAAATTATTGAAAGATAAACTTCTTTCAAATGAAGATTCAAAGATTAATCTTCTTGATTATGTCTCTGATTTCAAATACAAGTTGTCAAAGGCCTGTGAAGTAGCAAGAACTAATCTTCACACTACCCAGTCAAAAATGAAATTAAGGTATGACAGAAATTCACAGGAAAGGAGTTTTAAACCTGGTGACAAAGTTCTGGCTCTCTTTCCCATACCTCAGAATCCTCTTCAGGCTAAATTTTATGGCCCTTATACCGTTGCAAAGAAAGTAAATGACTTAAATTATATCATTAACACTCCTGGGAGACGGAAACAGAAACAACTTTGTCATATAAATATGTTAAAGGAATATTTTGACAGAGATAGCCCAGCTAATTATTCTGTTAATTTAGTTGTACCTGTCCCACACAGTGAAGATATCAACGATGGAGTACGATCAGACTATAGTGACTCTGGTATAACCAATCTTCGGAATTCAGAAATATTGAACAACCTAGACCAGAAACTTTCACATCTACAACAACAGGAAAGAAATGAACTAAAACAGCTATTACATGACTATGAGCACTTGTTTCCTGATGTTCCAACACGAACAAGTAAAATTTATCATGACGTTGACATTGTAGATTCTGCGCCTGTGAAACAGCATCCTTATAGGATGAATCCTCTCAAACAGAACTATCTGAAGAAAGAAATTCAGTATCTACTGGAGAATGATTTCATAGAACCAAGTAAAAGTAACTGGAGTTCACCATGTATTCTTGTTCCCAAGCCAGATAATACATTCCGTATGTGTACTGACTATAGAAAAGTCAACAGTGTTACCAAAACTGATTTATTTCCAATCCCAAGAATGGACGATTGCATTGATAAAATTGGAAATGCGGAATATGTCACCAAGTTTGACCTTTTAAAAGGATTCTGGCAAATTCCACTGACGGAAAGGGCAAAAGAAATTTCAGCATTTGTAACTCCAGATGGACTTTATCAATATAAAGTCATGCCGTTTGGAATGAAAAATTCGCCTGCAACGTTTCAACGTCTGATGAACATGATAACATTTGGTCTTGATAATTGTGACGCTTATATCGATGACGTCATTATCTACAACAACACCTGGGAAGATCATTTGGAAACCATTCGAAAATTCTTCGATCGACTCAGTGATGCGAATCTGACAATTAATTTGAGCAAAAGTGAGTTTTGCAATGCTTGTGTCACATTTTTAGGACATATTGTGGGACAAGGTCAAGTTAAACCTATAGAAGCTAAGGTCAAAGCTATCTCTGAATTTCAAGTTCCAATTTGTAAAAAGCAACTGATGCGATTTCTAGGTATGGCTGGATATTATCGGAAATTTTGTTCCAATTTTTCCAAAATTGCTGAACCTTTGACAAGTTTATTGATTAAGAAAGCCAAATTTTATTGGTCTGACAAGTGTCAGGGATCTTTTGACAAGTTAAAGGCCATGCTTAAGAATGCACCAGTTCTTTCTGCACCAAATTTCAGCCAATCATTTAAATTATCTGTTGATGCAAGTGATGTAGGGGTTGGTGGAATATTGATTCAGGAAGACAAAAGTGGTGTGGATCACCCTGTGTGTTATTTTTCTAAAAAACTAAACAAGGACCAGAAAAATTATTCCACAATTGAGAAGGAATGTTTGGCTTTGATATTGGCTTTACAGCATTTTGAAGTGTATGTTACCTCAGCTCTTTCTCCAATTATTGTGTACAGTGATCACAATCCCCTTACTTTCATCAACAAAATGAAAGATAAAAATCGGAGATTGTTGAGATGGAGTTTGATATTGCAGGAATATAACATTGACATCAAACACATCAGGGGAAAAGACAATGTGATTGCAGATGCACTCTCACGTGCCTAGAAATGTAATATTGCTTGATGTAATTAAGTCCAGTATCAAAACATGTTCTTATGTAATTTTGGTTATTGTAGTATTGGATGTATATTCAAAAGAAAGCTTTATTATATAAATCTTTCTTTTTCTTTATGAGGGGAGGTGTTATGTATGATGTTTATATAATATTATAAATATTTTAGGAAATTATAAATGTTTCTTCACTTTAATATTTGCTTGAATCTTGGTGTTTATCAGGAAAAACATGTTTAACTAGTGTCCTTGAATTAGGTTGTTTTGATCAATATGTTTTCTCAATTTGAAGGTCAAGGTTGAATTTTTGTTTACAAGTAAAAATTCCATTAAGATGACTCATGTTCTAGAACATTCTGTCATGTGACCAATCTTTATATATACCATGTTTAGTCGACATTTATTCAGTTTTGACATTACCATCAGTCTTGTAAAGAGCTATTACAGTTGTGAAAATTCATTCCAAATTCTAAGAGAGGAATTATTTTTAAATATTCATTGGATTATAACAGTGCTCATAAACTTTTGGATTTTGGAGTTTTAATTGATGATTTTGGAATTTATGTGAACTTATTCAGAGATTTTGGATTATTAGGATTTCAAAACACATTACTGTGTGTGTCTTTTTGATTTTTCATTTTTATTATCTAGTAATAAATTGCTTGTTGATTTTTAATTGATTTGTTGGTTTCACTTTCTTTCTGTTACATTTTTCTTAGACCATAGAGTCGTAACACTGGAACCAGACGGGCATGCCAGGACTGAATCCTTGCTGGGGCCATAAGACTAGTCCTGAGATAGTCTTCTTTTTTGTTGCTTTTTTCTTTTATTTTTTTCTCGAATTTTTTTTTTTTTTTTTAACAATAGAATGGAAACTAGACTCTTACAACCCTAAACTGTGAAAACAATAAGGTGATCATAAACTCTGATTATCAGGCCCTGCCGCACAAGGTGGCATTCAATTGGAAAAAGATCAAAATAACTAATTAACTATACCCCAAAATATTAACAACAATATAAGGTGGTCATAAACCCTGACCATCAGACCCAGCCGCACAAGGTGGCACAAAAATTGAATATTTTAACTCAAGAATATAGATAGGCATAAAAAACCACGTAAATTCAATGCATAAGGTGGTTCTAAGTCCAAACCATCAGGCCCAAACTGCACAAGGCGGTTACCAAATTTCTGAAACGTTTTTAATATTAAGTAGGATAATTAGAATTTAAAACTAAAGACTAAGAAATAAAAACCTGTACAACTAAATAAGCAACATAAGGTGGTTCTAAATCCCGGACCATCAGGCCAAGCTACACAAAGTGGCAACTCTCAAAATGTTAAAAAAAAAATATTTTTTTTTTTCACTAACAAATAACCACAGCCATATGGTATAAACATAACCTTCCAAATTTGTCATTTCTCAACAAATCTTTACTCCTTTCGGCCAAAATATCAAAATCAATAAACATTAAATAACCCTGGACCAGCCGGAGCCCCCTGGGACGCGATGCTGCAGCCTGCCGACCCTTGCCTTCTTTGCCGCGCCCTGATAGAGCCAACGTAACAAATAAGTAATCCTGTAAACATTGTGGTTCTATTCCTATGAACAGGAAAAATATTCAGAAAACTTAGAATTTAAATACACGCACCCCTCCATATCACTCCTTCAATGAATCCACTTAGTGGGGAAACCATGGAGCGGTGCGAAAATAGCGTCCATACACGCATCAACTCCGTCTAGTGGATTGCAGCTCTGTAACCCACTGGACGAAAATAATAAGTGTGCGTAGCACAGTTTAATCCCTCATTGCGTGCTTCGCCGCACACGACTCAAATTCAATAATCATCATCATCATCATGGATCCAGATCTTTTATCAAGGCAAAATTTAACAGGTGTAAAGCATACTGTATGTTGTGCCATGTGATATGCTGCAATTGAGTGGTCTTGCAGATGCAATTTTCTACTAACCAGAGAATATAATTGCAGTTCATTTTCATCCTTTGGCTTTCTCTATGATCCACATCATGATTTCTTTCAGTGCATGTGACTGATTCCGGTATTGTGGTATTAAGTCTTTCAAATATCTATAAACAATGTTTGGCCTTTTTTGTTTAATATATTATTTCATTACATAAAAATCCTGTGCATATTTTGATTCTGCTTTAAATTAAAGATGGCATGAAGTTTAGGACTTAGATAGGTCATGCAAGAGACTCTCTAGATATAACTGGTGTGTTTTTGGTGAATAATGAAATGTACAGACTTGGTTTCAAGACTCTTGATTGTAGTTACCATCACAATGATATTCATCCCCTGAAATTACTGAAATGGTATGATTCAACAGTCAGTCATGGAATCTATACCTTTTTGATAATGTTATTGCATAGATTAAGGTCAAGGTCATACACCACTGATATTGTAATCATCCATGTTTCGGAATTGCAAAAATTCATGTCAAGGTTGAGGTCTGGGTCACATAGAAGGTGATGTTGTAATCATCCATTTTGTCCACATTATTATTTGTTTGTCTTGTGTGCCAGCATGGGTGTGTATATGTACATGTCATCTTTTTGTATTTGTATTTTATGCTAACTATTATTTTCTTCTTTCAGTTTCTGTGACGTTTACTGGCATGATTGATGTGTATGTGTGTTTGTGATTAACATATTTCTGTGTATTTACTGGTACAACTGATGTGACATAACTTTGTTAACATTTGCATTCAATTTATTTGTATATTTTGTATATAGTAGGTCTGCTAGATATGGCAATATTTGTTTGGCATATTCAAGGTGATTGCTATTCCAAATTGATTTGGGCTATTTAGTGTGATCATAACAAGAGTCAACAAAAAGCTGTAACTATACATACATTCTGTTATATCTATTTGAAAGGCTGCACCAGTTGAAAATTCAAATTAAAGAAGAGCAATGACTCTGCACTTTGGCTCTTAAATAAAACATGCCATATGAAATGATTAGGTTTATTATTCAAGCACAGATTTTAAATGTTAACATTTTGGCATGGTTCTAGATCTTTTCAACAGGCAAAATTTAACAGGTCTTAGTCTTAGAGTCAGGTGCCTTACATTGGTTTTTATTTATTTACCAATATGGCATGTGTGTTTGTGTATCTGTTTGTCTAATATGGTGCATGATATTTCTTAACATTTGCATTCATGACTGTTTCTGGGGATATTTTGTATATTTACATGTATGCATAGGTACATGTGTCTGCTGGTTACAGTTCTGTTATTAATCTTCCTGATTGATTGATATATTAAGAAGAAGAATGTAAATATTTATTTTAAACAATAACTTGTGTAGCTTGAGAATACATTTGTTGGATTTAGAGAACTGTTGTTGTACTGAATTTATTGTATGTTCATGTTATTTGCATTTCATTTCAACACACATTTATTGTATGTTCATGTTCTTCACATTTCATTTCAATACACATTTGTTATTACTTGGGCTTTTGTGTTTGATAATACCATTCCACCGCTGACAATGCACAGTGACAGTGATGGTAGTATAGGAAGTTCTTCCCGATTGAGAAGATGGTATTATAAGTAGAACCTGTGGCCTAGCAATTTGTTCCC
Organism: Margaritifera margaritifera; assembly: GCA_029931535.1. Lineage (NCBI taxonomy): Eukaryota > Metazoa > Mollusca > Bivalvia > Unionida > Margaritiferidae > Margaritifera > Margaritifera margaritifera. The sequence goes on from JAQPZY010001164.1 coordinate 55,091, forward strand.
TGTTATTCTTCTTTGTCCTACCTATGCACCTTCTCTGTATCTTCCTGTCTTCCTTTTTCTATGATTAGGAGAGTGGTTAGCAGTATAGTAGCAGACCAGAACTCACTTGGGTCATTTATACTTTTCTCCTAACATCTTCCTATCCTGTATTTATTTTCCTAACCTTTTCCCTTAAATCTGCCAATGTTTGGCTCTACTGGTCATAGACCAGAAGATCTTATGGGATGGTCTGTTGTCTATCGTCCTTCATCCATCTGTCCATTAGCACAAGTTTGTCATTGCTACTCCTCCTAAACTACTTGGAGGATTGCCATGAAACTTTACATACACATTCATCCCATGGTCTAGTTGGTCCTAAATGAAAATGATGCTGATGTAGCCACCATAGCAGCCATCTTTAAAATCTTGCTTTCCCTACTCCTCGTGAATGGGTGGTCACATTAACATGGGGGTTTTCACTAAAAGACAATGTAATGTCTAATTGGTTCTAAATAAAAATGGGCTCGATCTGATATCCAATTTGGCCACCACAGTGCCCATCTTGAAAATATTATCACTACTTCTCCTGAATGAAATGTAATATTGCCATGGGGTTTTCACCAGAATACTTGTCAAGTTGGTACTAAATGAAAATGGTGTTAATCTGCTGTCCAATATTGCTGCCACAGTAGCCATCTTTAAAATCTTGTTATTGCTAATTCTCATGAATGAAAAGTAATATTGCCAAGGGGTTTTCACCAGATGACTTCTTATTATGCACAGTTGGTCCAAAATGAAAATGGTGTTGATCTGATGTTGAATATGGCCACCACAGTGGCCATTTTGAAAATATTGTTATCACTAGTCCTCCTGAATGGATGATTGTATCAACATTGGGTTTTTACTAAACAACTTCTATTGATGTCTTGTTGGTCCTAATGGTGCTGTTCAGACATTTAATATGCCTGCCACATTGGCCATCTTGAAAATCTTGTAATTACTATTTCTCCTGAATGAATGGTCATGTCAGCATGGGGTTTTCATTGAGAGACTTCTTATGATGTCTGGTTGGTCATAATCGAAAATGGTGCTGATTCAACTTCTAATAGGAGAGCAACAATGGCCATTTTCAAGATCTTAATATCACTACTTCTCCTCGATTTTCTGATCAAATCGACTTTGTACTTGCACCAAAATACTTCTTATGATGTCTACTTGGTACTAAATAGAAATGGTGCCAATCTAATGTCAAATGTGGCCACCATGATCAACATGGGGTTTCCACCAGAAACCTTCTTTAGATGCATTGTTGATCCTAAAATGAAAATAATGCCAAGTTGACATCCAATATGTCCTCCTCCACATTTAATTTGAAAATCTTGTTATCACTGAAGAATATCAAAGATGGTTTCAACACTCTGTAATTTAAAGGAAGAAATGGTCTTGTCATGAATTCCATGAAACTCTTTTCAGCCAGTAGACCATCATTGTGGAGTGAGCTTCACATTCAGATTAGCACTGGTGTGATGACAAACCACTTGAAACATACACTGTTACATTTCCAACCACACAGTCTCATCATGTGAAACCTATGAACCAATTTTTAACATGGGATTTCCCATCTTGACGCTATAAACCCAGAAGATGGCGAACAAATGTTCAATTCCCATCGATGACAAAGTGCCATTCCCATGTTAAATTCCCATTTGGGTCTATATCGCCTCACTATATTACTAGCGACTCCTAACGTTAAACCTGTAGACATTTTTAACATTACATTTCCTATCTTGTCCTAATATATTTTAACATTTCATTTTCCGTCTTGACCCTATATCGACCCATCATTTTAAACCTTGGATATTTTTAACATGAGATTTCCCATCTTGTCCCCATAGTGACCCACACATGTTAGACCTATCAAAAAGTCTGTTTTCCACCATCTACTGCTACCATACTTTGTGAATAGCTTGTATTTGGGGAACACGGCAAAAACTTATTGATTTCAGGCTCAAAAGGTCAAAGATCAAGGTCACATGGACTGAAAGACAGAAAGCTGTTTCCACATGATCAGTTGACTTGACGTATACCAGATACCTTAACCGAACTTTGTAAATGGCTTGTATTTCAGATAAGAAAGACACCTGTTGATTTGGGGGCTTAAATGGTTGGTCATGGTCATAGTGACTTTAAGAAGAAAAATGGGTTAAGACAATATCTTTACTTCTTTATCACCTACTTTGACAAACTTTCTGGATGGCTTGCATTTTAGATAAGAAACACCTATTCATTTTGGGTCAAAATGTCAAGGTCAAGGTCACATGGGCTGAAAGAAGGAAAAATACTTTCCTCAAAACTACTAATGTTCTGTGCCACATGCTTTGACTAAACATTGTAGATGGCTTCCTTGTTGAGACCGTTATTGACTTTGATTTTAAAAGGTCAAAGGTCAGCACCAAATGGACTCCCAGAATGAAAATGGTTTCTGCAAAACAACTAAAGCCCTATGCCACAAGCTGTGATGAAACTTTGTGGATGGCTTGCATTGAGACAAGAAAGGTATCTATTAATTTTGGCTTCAGTAGGTCAGTTAAGTATACATGTAATACGTTAGGACTACTTCTATCCAAACATATTACATGTATGTATAACTTACAGTTAACAGTCATGAATAGTGAGGGGAAGGAAATTTAATAATGGAGTTAGACAATTTAAGCACCTATTTTAAAACAAAATTAAATCTGTGCAAAATTGTCTGACTCCATCATCAAATTTCCTCCCCCTCACTATTCATGACTGTTAACTGTAAGTTATACATACATGTAATACGTTAGGACTACTTCTATCCAACGGTCTGGTACATGATCATACTTAAACTGCATTTTAAAATTGGGGAGAGCATCTTTCCACTGATGTTGTGATAAGTACTCCAGAAGAAAAATACAGCCACCAATTTTCACGTCAGCACAGGCCATGTTGTTCGAGACATAAAGCTAAATGCGAAAAAAAAACAAAGCTGTAGTTGAGGACTAAGACGACAAGAACTCCCACAGAATTATCATACTTATGTTTACTATTAGACATATTTGCCGTGCACGACTTAAGTACATATCATTTACTTATTTAAATGATGCATATACAATAACAAGTTGTCACGGAATTGTATCGTTTATATCAATATGTATATGTGATCAAATATGTATTCGGGTTTCGTTTCCGACTAGAGCGTTACTCGGGGGTCGTTTATTTTTTCGGCTCTAGTTATTTTGAAATACTGAGCGCGATTCACCCCATGCTGCACGTGCAAATTGCCTGCAGTGAAAACTCACGTACCTAGCTGCTGCGCATATCTGTCACAGCTAGAGTACATATAGAGCGAATTCTCTATAAACAAATTACACTACGATGAGTCTTGTCAGAAAGCTTACCTCTTTACGGGAGCAAAACTTCAGCTGTAGAGGTATGTGAAATTTAAGATTGTATTCTTTATCACTATTCGTTTTATATGACATAATTGTTTCATATATTAGATGTTTTAGAATTTATTCTAAATTCTACAGAGAGTCAATACCTAGGTCATACAACGCCATGATATTAGAAATACTATAGGCTGGTTCAAGTTAGCTATTTGTTGTAACTGAACAGACGGATTTTATTTAATTATACGCAGCATGCATTGAATGATTAATGTAATGTGTAACGAGATGTAATTCATGTGCGCACATGCGCAACATCTATCAATACAAAAGTACTAACCGTGTCATATGTACTACACGGTTTAGTTGTTATACTTTTAGCTGTCCTTATGTATAGTTTGGTGGTGTGAAGTCACAGAACTCTGTGTGGTTTCGTGTGACGTGTACGCTGTGTCTGGTGACGTTGTTTCGGAAGAGTGTAGTGGTTTTCTCGATGCGAGGGACCAAGGCTTCTCGACCAACGGGTCTGGGTTAATGTGAAGGCTCTCGAGGGATCCTTCAACAGGCTGGGAGGGGTGGACCATGCGTGGTGGCTCCTTGACCATGGACTAGAGCGGGTGGAACCGGAGATACATCTTGGTCGTCAAACGGGCGCCACGATAGTTATATTTATTGCGTGTTCCATTTTATGGTTATCTCAATATTGCTATCTGTGCAAAATTACATTCATTCCCATTTCAATATCGCTATATGTGTGATAGATTCATAATTTCATGCATTCCCATTTCATTTTCGCTATATGAACGATATATTCATAAATTCATACATATTCCAATATCGCTTGATGAATTGATAAATTGATGAGTATCATATTGATAAGTGCATAAATCACATGCTTTGGTCACCCTTGGTACTTAATAAGCCCTTGTTTATATTGGGGTGTAGATCATATACTCTTATTTGTTGATTGGTGATAGGATGCTATTCACGTTTGTTTAAAATTCCATTCGTTAAATTCATCTTTGATTTTTTCTCGTTGAGTTACTTGTTGTTGATAGTTCCATGTTAGGAACTTTATAATTTTCCTTATCTTTTTGTTATAATGGTGTCAGATTTGTTCATCTTTAAATTGCGTTTATAAATAAACATCTTATTAACGTAGTTGCTTTCGGTGTCTTCACTAATCCAGTCCTCACCCGGCTTCATCCTGTGACAAATGGTGTCAGAAGTGGGATTATTGGATTAGTCGGAGCACGGACGTCAGTTTGCATAGGTCTTGACTCCGGTAAGATTTTTTCAGTTATCTGTTTCAGATTGTGACCTTCCTGACAAGAACTAATTCAGGCGGGTGAGTGAATACCTCACTCATATTTTGTTTTATTTACCATTTGTTTGTCATATATACATATTGCATATATTTGGAGAAGGGATATACGGTTGGTTCGTGTAGTCGTAAAATTGTATGTGTTATATGATAGCGAAATTAGGATTGGTGATCTTATCAACAGTATTTATCATGTCGTCGCTTAAAGATCTAGTGGAGTTGGGCAAACAGTTTGGGTATGAGGGGGAGGCCCTTAGAAAATTCGTTCAGGACGAGCAGGCTCATGAAAGGGACCAAAGGGTAAAGGAGAGAGATATAGAAAGGGAAAAATTACAACTAGAGAAGCAAGCGGAGAGGGAAAAGTTAGAATTAGACAAGCAAACTGAGGAAAGAAAGATAGCATTTAAAAGGGAGAAAATGCTATTTGAGGAAAAGAAGATAGAACTAGAGAAGCAGGCAGAGAAGGAAAGGATAGGTTGGGAAAGGGAAGCAGAAAGGGAAAGAATAGAGAGGGAGAAACAAGCAAAGTTAGAAGCCATTGAGTTAGAAGACAGGAATATGGAGAAAGAACATAGAAGGAAATTTGAATTATTAGAGGTTAAGAAAGATGGTCAACAAGAATCAAAGTTAAGAGGCCCAAAATTACCCCCTTTTGAGGATGACAAAGATAACTTAGATAGTTATTTACATAGGTTTGAGCGATATGCTACCATCCAAAAGTGGAAAAAGGATGATTGGTCGCTCAATCTCAGCGCGTTACTTAAAGGTAAAGCGCTAGATATGTATTCGCGTCTACCCGTGAACGACGCATTAAACTATGACGCATTAAGAGAGGCACTCCTTAAGAGATACGAGTTGACAGAACAAGGGTTCCGCAAAAAGTTTAAATATAGTAAACCCGAGAAAGGCGAGACATTCACCCAGTTCGTCAGTAGGACGGGGGATTATTTCCAACGTTGGGTTGAATGTGGTAAGATTCAAAAAACATTCGAGGGTCTTACCGATTTTTTACTTAGGGACCAGCTGTTAAACACTTGTGGTAGGGAATTGTACTTGTTCCTGAGGGAAAAGTCCTTCAATAATATCTCTGATATGGCTACTCAGGCAGACTATTTCGCCGAAGCTCGGGGAGGTACCCAGAATGTGGTTTCAAGGGATAACAAGGGAGGTAACCAAGCTAAAGATCAGAGACCCAGAGAACCCGAGAAACTTGGTACAAACAAAGGTGGAAACTTTCAATCTGGGAAGGGTACAAATAGTAGGGATAGACAATGTTTTACCTGTAAGGAATGGGGTCAACATCACGTCCGACTGTCCAAAAAGGAAGGGGTTTGTCCAGAGAGTCGCGGTTGCTATTGAAAGCAGAGCATGGTCAGGAGGCGGTAAGCGCGATGACTTTCCGCGTGATAATTCGGCATCTAATAACGCGAATAAGGTATACGAGTCCGCAGCGCGTGCGCAGATCGGTCATGATGTTATTCAGTCGATCGGCACTTGTCTTTTTCCCGAGGCGAGGGTACCGACTGCTACTGGTACCGCCAACGGTCAAGAAGTCACGGTCTTACGCGACACCGGGTGCACGGGCGTCGTAGTAAAGCGGAGTCTCGTTAGGGATGACCAAATGCTTGGTTGGCAATCCCCGTGCATGTTATTTGATCAAACGATTGATCGCGTTCTCGTCGCGAGAATTGAAATCGAGACGCCTTTTCTGACCGGAACCGTAGAAGCTCTGTGTATGGAAAACCTCATATACGACCTAACTATCGGAAATGTCGAGGGATCCAGACTCCCAACTCTCTCTGATTTCCGGTTTCCCGTTGTACAAGCGGTCGAAACTAAAGCACAGGCGCAGGCGGATAAAAAGCCGCTACGTAAGTTAAAAGTTCCGGAAGCCGTGACTGATATCTCGCGCGATGAATTTACGCGTTAGCAGAGGCAGGACGCGTCCTTGAGCGCGACCGCGGAGAGGATCATGTCCGGTACCGCGAAATATTGTAAAGGCGGGGCAAGTTTGAAATTTGTACGTAGGGAAGGGTTAATTTACAGGCAATTTACCACGTTGGATGGTAGAAAGTATTTCCAACTGGTTGTCCCCCAGAAATTCAGGTCCCGTATACTTAGAGTAGCGCACGAGTCCGGTAGTGCAGGTCACTTGAGTAGGAAGAGGACGACTGACAAAGTGTTAAGAGAATTTTATTGGCCAGGTGTAAATAGTGATATAGCACGATTCTGTCGTTCGTGTGATGTATGCCATAAAACTGTTGAAAGGGGCGTTTTGAACGTCGTATGTATTGCAGTCATAGAAGACGAGCCGAGTGACCCCAACACAGAAATTCCCCTTGAGTACCCCATGGTTGTAGGAAATGAGGGAATAGATATGGTCAGCGTGTGCCCAGAATTACCTGAAGGTCAGCGTCAGCAAGTCAGGGAAATTTTGAGTAAGTACCCAGACGTATTTACAGATCGACCAGGTAATACTGGATTAATAACGCACGACATAAACTTGAATACCTCGGAGCCAATCAGAATAAAGGGATATCCAATACCCTTTAACGCACGGGAGACAATCGATGAGGAAGTAGGTAAAATGTTAGACCTGGGAGTGATTGAACCCTCAAACTCCCCCTATTCTTCCCCCGTGGTATTGGTCAGAAAGAAAGACGGAACGAATCGATTTTGTATAGACTTTCGACAACTAAATAAAGTCACCGTGTTTGATGCTGAAACGATGCCAGACATGGAGGGCTTGTTTTCAAAATTGGCGGGGCACCAGTACATTTCTAAATTAGATCTTACAAAAGGATATTGGCAGGTGCCCATCGCTGAAAATGCCCGCGTATTAACGGCATTCGCGACCCCTAAAGGTCTTTTCTAGTTTAAGGTTATGCCTTTTGTTCTGGTTAACGCCGGCGCGTCGTGCGTGCGTCTTATGCGAAAATTGTTGAAAGGCATGAACAACGTAGATAGTTTTGTCGACGATATTCTTGTATATACGCATACCTGGGAAGAGCATGTTAGGGTATTAGTCGATCTGTTCGACAGACTCCGCAAAGCAAATCTCACAGCGAGACCCTCCAAGTGTAGCATAGCATATTCTAACTTGGAATGCTTGGGCCATCTAGTAAGTGGGTCAGGGCAGTTAAAACCCCACCCTGATAAAATTGAAGCGATTAAAGACTCTCCTAGGTCAGAAACCAAGAAACAGATACGATCGTTTCTTGGATTTATAGGTTTTTATAGGAAGTTCGTTCCAAATTTCGCCGCTATAGCTAGTCCATTGACGGATTTAACTAGGAAAGGGCAGCCAAATAAAGTTTCTTGGGGTTTATGCCAAGAGAAATCTTTTAACGCCCTTAAGGCAAGATTGATCAGTGCACCGATCCTAAAGTTGCCAGAATTAAATAAATCGTTCATATTGAGAACTGATGCATCCGACACGGGCTTAGGAGCAGTTTTGCTACAGGAGCAAGATGTGGTAAAGTTACCCATAGCTTATGCTAGTAGGAAATTGCTACCTAGGGAGCAAAACTACTCCGTGATCGAAAAGGAGTGCTTGGCACTGGTGTGGGATATATGTAAATTCCACACGTACCTTTTCGGAAGGGAATTTGTCCTTGAAACGGACCATCAGTCTCTCATATATTTGAACAAGGCAAAAGTTGCCAACGCAAGATTGATGCGTTGGGCATTGACTCTGCAGCCATATCGTTTCCGGATCGAAGCAATCAGAGGGTCGGAAAATGTAGGGGCCGATTATTTAAGCAGAGTGTGATTTGCAGTTTTTTTTTTCCTTACCATGATATTCTGGTAATGTAAATAATACGTTTCAGTTTGTATTTTTGCAAAATTCCGTGATTTTCTAAAAGTGCTTCCACTTTTTTTTAAGGGGGGAGGTATTGTCACGGAATTGTATCGTTTATATCAATATGTATATGTGATCAAAAATGTATTCGGGTTTCGTTTCCGACTAGAGCGTTACTCGGGGGTCGTTTATTTTTTCGGCTCTAGTTATTTTGAAATACTGAGCGCGATTCACCCCATGCTGCACGTGCAAATTGCCTGCAGTGAAAACTCACGTACCTAGCTGCTGCGCATATCTGTCACAGCTAGAGTACATATAGAGCGAATTCTCTATAAACAAATTACACTACGATGAGTCTTGTCAGAAAGCTTACCTCTTTACGGGAGCAAAACTTCAGCTGTAGAGGTATGTGAAATTTAAGATTGTATTCTTTATCACTATTCGTTTTATATGACATAATTGTTTCATATATTAGATGTTTTAGAATTTATTCTAAATTCTACAGAGAGTCAATACCTAGGTCATACAACGCCATGATATTAGAAATACTATAGGCTGGTTCAAGTTAGCTATTTGTTGTAACTGAACAGACGGATTTTATTTAATTATACGCAGCATGCATTGAATGATTAATGTAATGTGTAACGAGATGTAATTCATGTGCGCACATGCGCAACATCTATCAATACAAAAGTACTAACCGTGTCATATGTACTACACGGTTTAGTTGTTATACTTTTAGCTGTCCTTATGTATAGTTTGGTGGTGTGAAGTCACAGAACTCTGTGTGGTTTCGTGTGACGTGTACGCTGTGTCTGGTGACGTTGTTTCGGAAGAGTGTAGTGGTTTTCTCGATGCGAGGGACCAAGGCTTCTCGACCAACGGGTCTGGGTTAATGTGAAGGCTCTCGAGGGATCCTTCAACAGGCTGGGAGGGGTGGACCATGCGTGGTGGCTCCTTGACCATGGACTAGAGCGGGTGGAACCGGAGATACATCTTGGTCGTCAAACGGGCGCCACGATAGTTATATTTATTGCGTGTTCCATTTTATGGTTATCTCAATATTGCTATCTGTGCAAAATTACATTCATTCCCATTTCAATATCGCTATATGTGTGATAGATTCATAATTTCATGCATTCCCATTTCATTTTCGCTATATGAACGATATATTCATAAATTCATACATATTCCAATATCGCTTGATGAATTGATAAATTGATGAGTATCATATTGATAAGTGCATAAATCACATGCTTTGGTCACCCTTGGTACTTAATAAGCCCTTGTTTATATTGGGGTGTAGATCATATACTCTTATTTGTTGATTGGTGATAGGATGCTATTCACGTTTGTTTAAAATTCCATTCGTTAAATTCATCTTTGATTTTTTCTCGTTGAGTTACTTGTTGTTGATAGTTCCATGTTAGGAACTTTATAATTTTCCTTATCTTTTTGTTATAATGGTGTCAGATTTGTTCATCTTTAAATTGCGTTTATAAATAAACATCTTATTAACGTAGTTGCTTTCGGTGTCTTCACTAATCCAGTCCTCACCCGGCTTCATCCTGTGACACAAGTGTTGAGATCACTTTATTTTCTAGCCGTATTAAATTTTATTAGAGTCTGCTGTTTTTAATGCATGAGATGCTGCATAGGCTATCTGATGTTAAAGGTTTGATAAGTTGCTACATATACGCTTGCATATTGAAGACAACACCAGTTGCTACATAACATATATGGTTGCTACGTAACATATCTGATGTTGAAGATAGTATCAGTTGCCACATAACTTATTTGATGTTGAAGGTAGTACCTGTTTCTAAATAATTTATCTGATTCTGAAGGTGATATAAGTTGCTAACATAAGTTGTCTGATGTTAAAGGTTGTATCAGTTGCTACATAAGCTATCTGATGCTGAATGTGGTATATATTCCTACATAACATATCTGATGTTGAAGGTGGTATTGGTTGCTACATAAGTTATCTGATGTTGAAGGTGGTATTGGTTGCTACATATGCTATCTGATATTGAAGGTGGTATTAGTTGCTACATATGCTATATGATATTGAAGGTAGTATCAGTTGCTAAATTAAGTTATCTGATGTTAAAGGTGGTATCAGTTGCCATATAAGCTATTTGATGTTAAAGGTGATATCAGTTGCTAACATAAGCTGTCTGATATTGAGATATTGAGAGTTATATCAGTTGCTACATAAGTTATCTGATGCTAAAGTTGGTATCAGTTGCCATATAAACAATTTTATGTTAAAGGTGGTATCAGTTGCTAACATAAGCTCTCTGATATTGAGAGTGATATCAGTTGCTACATAAGTTATCTGATGTGGAAGAAAGTATCAGTGATACATAAGTTGAAGGTGGTATCAGTTGCTACATAAGTTATATGATGTTGAAGGTTGTATCACTTGCTACATAGTCTATCTGATGTTAACGGTCGGATAAGTTGCTACATAAACTCTCGCATATTGAAGACAGCACCTGTTCCTACATAACATATCTGATGTTGAAGATAGTATTTGTTGCCACATACATTATCTGATGTTGAAGGGGATATCAGTTGCTACATAAGTTATTTGATTTTGAAGGTGGTATCAGTTGCTGCATAAGTTATTTGATTTTGAAGGTGGTATCAGTTGCTGCATAAGTTATTTGATTTTGAAGGTGTTGTCAGTTGCTAGATAAACTATCTGATGTTAAAGGTAAAATAATTTGCTACATACACTCTTGCATATTGAAGATAGTATCAGTTGCTTCATAACATATCTGACATTGAAGATAGTATCAGATACTACTCAAGTTATCTGATATTGAAGGTGGTATCAGCTACTACATAAGCTATCTGACATTAAAGATCAGATAAGTTGCTACATACACTCTTGCATATTGACAATACTATCAGTTGCTTCATAACATATCTGACGTTGAAGATAGTATTAGTTGCTACTAAAGTTATCTGATATTGAATGTGGTATCGGCTGCTACATAAGCTATCTGACATTAAAGATCAGATAAGTTGCTACATACACTCTTGCATATTGATGATACCATCATCACAGATTTTGTTTTAATATATATATATGCGGTACCGTAATAGTATCGGTCTAAGAGAAGCCGAGACTTCATCAAGAAGCAGCAAATAAGTCATCATCTTCGTAATAAATATGAAACATACACAGAAGTTGTCATGAAACTGGCACATATATATCAACAAAATGACAACATAATTTGTTACATTTGGAATACAATCATACAATGCTTTCCATCAAACAGTGGAAAAGTACGAGGACTTTCCGGTTGTCTATATGTTTGCGGGGTGAATTTATACAATTCTCTCCGCGTTGATTGAACAAAAATGGAATTTTGTTGTTTGTATATGGATAAGTGGCCATAAATGTGATATTAAAATATTTCAGACTCAATATATTATAGACCATTTAAGGTATCACAATACCACGTCGTCGGTAGTCTTTAAATTTTATATAACTGCACTGTATCTGTGGGCAGAGCGCTAATACATTTCATCCTTGTGGGAAGAATGCTATGTATAACATTTCGTATTCTGTATTCAAAGTTCAAATCTGCCCACAATATTTATATATCTGCCCGCTAAGAATAATTTGAATAGGGTTAATAAATAAGTATATATACTGAATTTGAACATATATATATAGTTATTATATGAGTAAATAAACATATATATATATATATCTTTTGATTTGAAATTGAAATTAGATGACTGCCTTCCCGTAACCCCACTTTCGGGGTGAAATCCCGCAACCCACGTAAAACCAGTATATATATATATATATATATATATATACCCATGAACATTTCTACGATGTACCTTTGCTGTTGAGTTCAAGTATAGTATAACATGCCTAAAATGAAGACTTTGCGTTGTGGTGCTCCTGCCGAAAATACATCTTATATTCGGAGTGATAGCATGACTAATGCTGTTGTAGCGAGTATTCTTCTAGAGATGGACTAGGTCAATTTGGCTTTGTGCGATTTCTTATCTTCTTCGCAAGAACGTTTGCTGGCAGTACCCTCTTCACCTCCTTCTCCATCATTACCGGTGTCTAATGATTTTAGAAAGAAACAGAAGGAAAAGTTAGAGACTTCTCTTTGCAACACTAAAAAGAAGAACAGATATTTGTTCTATAGAAAGAAGAGGAAAAGAGAAAGCAACAAGAGGCGAAGAGGAAAACTTTGAACAGAATGAAGAGAGTAAAAACAAAGCTGTTAGTACGTTACAAGACATTCTGATAGAGTAAAAACACTTACAAAGAATGTATCAAACTTTTTTGGAGAAACCTAAGAGAAAAAGACCTAACCCTAAACTCACGACTATTCAAATGTCAGCAACCCCGGCGCCCACTACCACTACTACTACCCCAGCAAGAGTAGGCCTTGGTGATTGAAAATGTGTAAGTCCTTTGCCGTTGTTGGTGTCAAGTCCATAACTGTTTTTCAAAACCCAACGGTCCTTTTCAGGACCATCAAATTATCTTAGAAACAGAGATACTATTCCTTCCTTACCAATCTATGTGTTTTATGTTTGTGTATGCCTATTTCTTCCACAAAAACTAAAACTTAAGCCCCTTACCCTTTTTATTTGATAGTATATAAGTATGTTTGTAGGTATAGTGTGTGTAAGCAATCCTCTCTTGCTTGTGTGTGATAAGCATTTTTACAGATAGAACATTCTTAAGTATTTCAGTTTCCCGCAGATTCTTTGTGGCATATTTTATAAACAGTATATGCAAGGACATGAGACCCACAACTTTATCTGTGCATGAAAAACTTATTGTGTTAAAAGTGTTGAGAAAATCGTGATGAATGCGAGTTGCTTACCTCCGTGTGAAGAAGACATTCGTAGTACTTTGTCTAACTCTTTATACTTACCAAGAATTGTGTATAGTATGTTGGGTACCGCAACAGATTTACGCCTGGAAGGATGTGCGTGACTTGAAACGACTTGTCCAGTGGTTCAGAATTCTCATACATTACCTATTGCCTGAAATTAGGATTTTTCAATATCAATTTCCGTGGACTAGACTATTTGCATATCCCTTCTTCTTTATATGTTTTCTCCACCTATAATCTCTCAATACTTTGACCACTAACCATGCTGTCAATATATCTAACTTTCTATGTCTTGAAAATGACCCGTAAATAGTCAAATAATAAAGAAACTATAGTTATCTGGAATTTTTACCCGTAAATTTCTCTTTATATCAGTAGAATGTAGACTACACAAGCGTAAGATACAAAACTTCTAGACACAAAATTATTCTTTTTCACATACGTTTACAATGGTACGCTAATGTTAAGAAAAAACGACGTTAATTTACATTTTTTTTCAGATAGGTGGCGTTCTGTGTACATAGAACTCCTCCATGTACTTTTAAGTAAACAATAATGTATCCCTCCTTCTTTCTTTCCACGAATAGATTTCTAAATGTAAAGAAATATATCTGTTTGCAACAAAAGACTGATAAAATCAAGCTGACTTCACCACACACGATAAACCTACGACGTGTATCATGCTACCGACATTATAATAAAATATTGATGAATACATTTTTAAAAAAATCTTTATGATAGAAATGAAATTCCGCGGTAGTCAGATACAGTCGTGATTTCACTCCACACCTTACGTAAAATGAGGTCGATCCGTTTATTAATTTTTTTTTAGCAATAACATATCTTAGAGTTATGATGAATGCAAAAATTCTGCATGCTTGACAAAAATGGAACCTCTAGGCACCCGTGTTGTTTACTCCGCCACAAAAACAGTAAAAGAAGAAACATGGACATTTGTGCTGAGGGTTTTGAAACTTCATTGTAATTGCATTAAAATGGAATATATACCATAAAAAATACGTTTATCTGTGTTTTGCTTTTAAAAGTCGGAATCAAATATTTTCTTTCTCCCTCTCTATCTCAAAACTCTCGTCGCCAGACTAGAGCCCCGTCCATTTGACGGTCACTCGATAGAGTAGCGATGTCAAACTTTGTGTATGTCAAAATGTCTTGATATACCTTCCGGACCAGTTTGCAAATTTCTTCCGTGACAAAGTACAAACCGTTAGAGATAAGCTTGACAATATAATTTCAATTGAGTCGTCGTCACCATACAGTTGAGATACAGAATTTCAGCGGCAACCGTTAGCAGCCTTTGAACCGGTCTCTATGGATTTAGTGCGTACAATCGTGATGAAGAGTGCCCCAAAGTCATGTGAACTTGATCCGATTCCGACATCACTGCTGCTTGAGTGCTTAGATCCAATATTGCCTTCACTAACTGATATTATTAATACTTCTCTCTCATCCGGGGAATTCCCATCATTTTTCAAAACTGCCATTGTAAAGCCTCTGCTGAAGAAACCAACACTTGACCATAACGATTTAAAGAACTACCGCCCTGTTTCTAACCTCCCATTCATGTCAAAAATCTTAGAAAAAGTTGTTCTATCCCAACTTGTATCTCATCTGAATTCAACAGTCTTTTTAGCGATGTACAGTCTGCATATCGCCCTCGCCACAGTACCGAAACTACCCTTCTGAAAGTAGTTAACGACCTTCTCTCTGCTTTGGATAGTGGAAAGATTACAGTCCTCACCCTCCTTGACTTGTCTGCAGCATTTGATACAATAGACCATGATATATTGCTTCACCGTCTCCATCATGTATTTGGCATTCACGATACAGCCTTACTATGGTTCAAGTCCTACTTGGTCAACAGGACACAAATTGTGTCCGCAAATAGAAAACACTCCAGCCCAGTTGATCTATGTTTTGGTGTTCCACAGTTCTGTTCTTGGACCTGTTCTCTTCATTCTATACACTCAACCGCTCTCAAGTGTCATAGATCGTCACCCAGTGTCTCACCAATTGTACGCTGATGACACCCAAATATACAAATCTAGCCACCCAACTGAAGTTGATGCTACCATCCAAGGTGTAGAGAGGTGTATTTCCGATGTGAAATCATGGATGACATGTAACAAGCTGCTGATGAATGATGATAAAACTGAAGCCATTCTGATTACCACACAAAGACTTTCTCATTCACATCCTTTACCTCAAACAATAAATATCAGCAACACCAATATTAAATTCACACAGTCAGTACGAAACCTAGGTGTTACTCTAGACAGTACACTCTCATTGCACCAACATGTCATGAACATATGCAAGGCTGCATACCTTGAGTTGAGACGGATCAGCTCCATTCGCAATTATCTTTCAGTTGATGCCACTAAAACACTTGTGTGTTCCTTAGTACTTTCAAGACTGGACTATTGTAACTCAATTCTATCTGGTTCGTCTCAGTATCTACTCCAGAAACTTCAAAAAGTTCAAAACACAGCTGCTCGGATCATTCTTAGAGTACCACGAACAGAGCACACCTCTCCCCTGCTCTGTATCCTACACTGGCTACCCATTCGATCCAGAATCAAACAAAAAATTTGTTCTCTGTGCTACGTTTCACTGACTGGCACCAGTCCAACATACCTATCTCACATCACCCATGTGTACACACCAGCAAGATACTTACGCTCCTCTTCCGACACCCGTATTCTCATTATTCCCAATACCAAAATGAAGTCATACGGACAACGTTCTTTTGCATACCAGGGCCCAGCAACGTGGAACGAATTGCCAACTGAACTTAGACACAAAGACGCAGTGATCTCATTCAAGAGTGCTCTTAAAACTCACCTTGTTTGAATGCAAGAATAGACCTAAGACTTAATGTTTTCTTACCTTAACTATTTTCAGCATGTTTTTGTTTTCTAATTTCATGGTGTTTGTTTTTTCTTTCTTTTCGTAATCATATCATTATATATGTTTGCTTAGGTGTTATCTAATGTTGTAAAGCGCTTAGAGCTTCTAAAGATTAGGCGCTATACAAAGTCCTCATTATTATTATTATTATTATTATTATTATTATTATTATTATTATTATTATTATACCGACCGTCGTAAAGTTATACGTGGAAAAGAAGGTTATGTTACTTTAATTTTGCTATTTTCAAAACTTGCACACACAAAATTTTAACCTTACAGCCGTTATGAACCGATACATGTTACAATTCCTCTGTCCCTTAGTGACAACAAAAACAAATTCTGTCGGATGTTTGTCGTTTTCCCAAATTTACACCCTTGCAACTTTACCAGAAATCATAACTTCATACAAGCCCCCAAATTCACTAGTTTGAAAAAAGGCCACTAAATATTTTAACCCTTCTCTGATACCTATGTGTTTGTGTGTGTGTCAAAAGACTAAGTGACAACATCTTTTGTCAGTTTCAAAACGCAAACCAATGTTACAGTTCAGTGAGAAAAATGGCGAGAAAAATGTTACAGTATACGATTTCTTAACATGATTGTAAATTTACTATAGTCTGTCTGCACTGCACTCGCAAAAAGCCAGATCATAGACATTATTTTGCCACACTGCTTGTCTCAAAATCTAAAGCAAAACACTTCGTCACGACGTTTGATTGGCTAAAAAATATTTTCTACCGCGTTAGCTTCGAATCGCTTTCAGTTGCTATTCACACCGTGAGAAAGTTAGGCGTGTTTTTCTGCGCCTGACCGTTAGTCGCTTTGCAAAAAAACTAACGCACAACCAGTCGTACAGTTTGTGATCAATAGAAATTGTGTCAGTCTGAGGGCGAAAAACATCACGGAGTATTTAAATGTGATTTGAGACCCTTCCTTTGGTCGTTCCAAAATATGATCCTCATATCGGATACTTTAGAAGTGGAGAGGATTCGTTGTTTACCTTTGGAGCTGCGAGAACTCATTTACAGAAAGTTTGGGCATATTCAAGTGAAACCCAAAGAACAAATTGCATCCTCTACGACATAGAGGTTTTAACAATTTGGTATATGAATGCTATAAGAATACTGATTAGTTTGAAAGTGTTCAAATGGTCAGACTTTGATCAATGGCCCCTATCCATAACGAAGACTTTGGATGCCGCGACATCTAGCTACAAGGTTGGTGTGTTAAACAGAATTCCATGGGACGAAGTCCAGGATAAAAAGTTCATGAATTACAGGAATGCAGAAAACTTTATTCTTCACGACGTGTCGTTTGTGTTGAGTTAGTGCCCGAATTTCAACGATATGATTATTCCGTTTGGCAAATGTATCACTATTCCATCCAACAGAAAGGTATTCCTGTGCCGGACTTTCGATTACCCACGTATCTCTCGCATATCATGAATAATAATAATAATGATGATAATAATAATAATAATAATAATAATAATAATAATAATAATAATAATACTAATAATAATAATGAATCTAGCTTTCTTTCTCCCTCATAAATCAATAATAATAATAATAATAATAATAATAATAACTCTTATCCCTCTTCTCTCTCTCTGACACCCACCCATGTCGGTAGTCACATCGTTCACTCCCCTCACACACATCATGAAAAATTAATAACAATAATCATAATAATAATAATAATAATGACCCTTTCTCTTTGTCTGTCTGTCTGTCTCATAAATCATGAATCCGCTTCGATCTACTTTTATGGCGCTATATTTATCTTTTTTAACGCCGCATACGATGTAAAAAAGTACACTTCCCTTGGTTGAGAGAATGTCTGGTGTACTTTGTAATATTGACAGACACCCATAATCTTCCTACAGAATAATTTAGATTTAAATCATGATTTATCTGTTTTTGTTTAAAGATACCTCTCAAACATTTTACCCTTATTAAAATGATTACGTGAAATAGAAGGCTTAAGTTTTGTACTTTTTTAAAAATTTGCACCCCACAAATTTGTAGAACAGTTTGTATTCACATGGTAAATTTTATTTATTCTATAAAATCTTGAGCTTAGTTGGCTTTTTTTTTGGTATGTTAGATATTTTAGTTTTGTGCCGGAGTAGTCCTATTTTGACACTGAAATGTGTCAAGAGAAAATTTCTAGCATTGGATCTACAGTTTTTCCAAAAAAAAAAAAAAAAAAGAAAAGAAAAGAAGCCCACAGGCCGTTTTACAGTGCAAGAATAACTTAAGCATGCACCATCCTATTCTGCCCTCTCAAATATCTAAAGCCAAAAAGACGCGTTTAGGAAAAATGTAACATTGTATGCCTTGTTTTCAGCCAGAAGACATCATGCTGCCGATAGAACAAGACGTGAAAAGTGTTTACCTGCTCGCTTTGCCTAAAACCAAAATGTACAGTCCTTGGTTTAGGGAATTTTGTAACATTGTTGGGGTTTGACAGCCTACCTTCTCTGTAATTTCAAGACATGTGCCATAATTTGACCTATCTTAGGTTTGTAGCATCCCTGCTTACTGCTTTCATTCACAATAAGTATAGATCTAACACCGTTTTTCCAAAAAATTATGAATGAATAAATATGCAAATGAACATTTCTAACATAGGATTTATCTTGTTTTGTGTCTTTTTAATTTTTTTTTTAACTCTCTCTCTCTCTCTCTCGTAGTCGCAATGTATACTTAAAAATATAAGGCTTGGCGATATATCCGTATTATTGTGTGTGTGTGTGTGTGGACTTTATGGTTTGAGCCAAACGATATGTTTTGGAACAAATTTTACTGCTTTTATTTGACAATATTTCGTTGTGTGCACTATGCTAACAGTAGCTAAAGATGCTGTTCATGTGGCTAGGTAAATCAGTACGAAACGGCGTATTTGCGGGGCAGTAAGCTTCAACCACTGCTCACTTTTAGTACATAATATAGCTAGGTCAATCAGTGAGAAACGACCTGTGCGAGGGAGTGTTAGAGCTATCCTGTACCAGTGTTATACAGGGGGAAAAAACGATTATACACATATATGGGAATCTAAGAAAATATATTCAAGTTTTGTGACTATTATGGTTATCTATTTTCTTTAGTTCAGAAACGTAGTGTACCTCGACGAGAAAATGTTGTTGTTGTTGTTGTGGGTTTAACGCCATTTTGCAGCACATGATACATGGCGGAAGGACCCAGGCAAACTCCGTGAAGAACTATCGACCCACGGGAAGCTACTGGCAAGCTTTCTCACATATCCACATTGGCCGAGCCCGAGACTCGAACCCAGGCAAACAGAGGTGAGATGGCAGTGATCGGTAAATTCGAGCGCCTTAGACCACTCTGCCACCCGGGTCCCCTCGATGACGAAATGATACTGTCTTAGATTATTTGAAATCTAGCCTGACTTTAGAACGTTGTCAACCCTGTAACTATGTTTAAGTTTCATCTTTTGTACATGAAATATGAAGGGAAACGCCTTATATCCTTTCCCTTCATTGTTAAGTAAGCAGGACTTTTTACGAAATGTTGATTTTGAAACCAAGTGTTGACTTGTTTGTTTAAAAATTCTTTAAGTCTCTCTCTCTCTCTCTCTCTCTCTCTCTCTCTCTCTCTCTCTCTCTCTCTCTCTCTCTCACACACACACACACACACAAACATCCTCTTATTTTAAGGGTTGTTAGTTTTATTAAGAAGGCTCACCTGCATTGAGGCTAATGGTGTGATGCGCTTTACTTTGTTGAAATACATTTTGAGTAACGTAAATAATACTAGCATTGCAATGATGTCCTTTTCGTGTAAACCAAAATGTAATTTCTTTTTCGTCTTCTCCTAACACGCCATCGAAGATGACAAGATGTGTTTGACTAAAGTCGGACACGATCTCATCATCTTCACGAGGAATTCATTCTACAAACGAAATTAATTCTCCTTGACTTTCTTGGAGTAACGTGTAACCTGATTGCCACTCTTTGTTAAACCACACGATATGTTGTGGAGGACGATTGAACAAAAGTGATTTATGTTCGATCACACGTTTGACAAACTCGGTTTTGCCTGAACCAATGGGTCCAGCAATCAACATGTTAAAGGGATGGTTAAGACACAGCATCTGTCAGTTTTGACGATCTGCACTTTTGTCAATCACTTTGCAAACGGAGGATGCAGCCATAACTTAGAATTCTGAAATTTCATAAACGACATAGGAGATTGTATACATTTTTTTATACACGTTTAAGTTCTTCTTTATGGTAAAACATATTTACATTCTCAAAAAATACACAATTCATTTACAACATATTTACATTTCAAAATATACAGTTCATGTTGTATCCAATGTACATTTCCAAACAAAATACAGGTCGTTGTACAAAACATATTTATATTTAAAGTTTATGGTGTAACCAATGTAAATAAAAAAAAGATACAGTTCATGGTACAAAAAATATAAATTTCATAAAACACAGTTCAGGTTTTCTTTCTTTCATGGTGCAACAAATTGACATTTCATAAAACACAGTTCACGTTTTCTCTTTTTCATGGTGCAAAACATACATTACAACAAAGCAAATCAAAACAAAACCCCCACACTCCCACAGACGAACACAGTTCATGTTAATCTTTCTCTCATGTTCTTTGCATTTCACTTGAATTTGTACAGAGTCTCTGTAAATGCATTCTCACAGTTCAGGAGGAAAACTAGGAATCCTCTCCTCATATAAATTATCCGCGAGAATCATATTTTGGAACCGCCAAAGGAAGGTAGTGACAGCAAGGAGACCATTTGGAATGTTCAACGTAAGCTGTATCTTTATACTCCCATTTGTGAAGTGTCGCATCAGAAGTTACACACTGGTTTCGATAGTAGGGCGGCAAAGTCATGCTGCATCATTGATCTCGCAGAGTACAGCATCACCCTGGTCATAGGGTATTGCATCTCATTCGATTTCGTTTAACTTTTGATAGTATCCATCATATTTTTTCGGTGTGGGATTTATTTTTCTCGGTTGACGTCTGTACTCACAATCATCTTTCTGTCTTGGAAGATTTTTGTACTAGAGATTCGTGTGTCCGTATTGTAGCGTGTTGTGATCTGGAAGTCGTTATTGTTTGTCGAAGGCGATCTGATACACTTTTTCTAAAGGTCGACTGACGATTGGATGATCTGACAAACGTACAATTTTGTGAGGGTCCACCATTTTCACATGAAAGTCTTGATCTTGACATGACTTTAAAGATTCTTTTAAGATGTCAAAGTTCACCACATGACTGGAACTATAGATGTGAGTCAGTCCTTTCACTTTACATTTGGTGTGAAGTTCTATTTGCTTGTCTCTGTACTAGTAACCGTGACTTTTAGGTCCACCACTCGCAAAACTCAAAATAGTCTCTTCCGGATGTTCGTCGGCCCATGCTCTCAACCGGTCGTCTTCGATGTGTGGGTGATAGCTTCCTGGGCGATCGATGAACATGCAACTATCTGTGTCGAAGTAAAGGACACGATCTCCTAAGGTTCCAAGACGGAGTATAATTTTAAACGGACATTGACTGTCACGTATGCCGCAATGATGACATTTCCAAATTCATGTGGTGGTGCAAACTCTGGGACTTCTTCGTAATTCGCGAAACACAATCCTTCACGTACGATTTCCATGTTTTATGAGTTTGCATAAAACGTCGATCAGTTGAATGCATCTACTAATATCTACCAAATATTCCGTGTTTGATAACATCGGACGTTGAGCTAGTTTTCCCCACAAGCAATTCAGCATGACTGTTGCAAACGATCATCTTCCTTTGTTCTTTTCCAAGTGTTCCAAAGTGATGCCTTCTAGGGATTTTCACCGTTCTTTAATTGTGCCTTTATCTTCTGTAGTCCGACACCAAAAAGATTAGCCGCTAGTTTCTGGCTTCAGTTTCAGAAATTCGTTGACGTAGCCTGAATAATCCTTTAATTTGGAGGAGTCGTGATCTTGTTCGTATTGTTCTGTGGTAGGAAAGTGCCACATCTCGCACACTTTTAACAGTTGGTATCCAAGATCGAGAGCATGCAACAATTTGACACTCACACACGTTCCTGTCAAAGCGCGTTCTTGGTCTTCGTGGCGACAAGGTTGGTCTTGATTACACGTTTCAGCACACGTACAGCTTAAAGGAAACATCAGTTTCCCGTGGCAACGATGATGTAAAACAGG
The DNA here is from genome assembly GCA_029931535.1 of Margaritifera margaritifera. NCBI lineage: Eukaryota > Metazoa > Mollusca > Bivalvia > Unionida > Margaritiferidae > Margaritifera > Margaritifera margaritifera. The sequence continues at coordinate 77,631 of JAQPZY010001164.1, forward strand.
ATGGTATAAATTCGTCGGTGGTAAAACTTAACATTTGATCAAACCTTCTTACTGGCGAATGTGCTCGACGTCGATGCGTTCTGTTAACATTTCAGTGTGTCCGGTAGGGAATCGAGCATATTTATATATTTGTTCTTCTTGAGATTCGTCTACGTCTTACGGCAAGCGCGTCGCTTTGGTCTGTCCTCCATGTTCACTACGTTGTTCTCTTCGAGGAAGCGTCGAAATTCTGGATGTGTTTTGAAACGTCGATCATAGTCGTGTTTCCACATTTCTATCACTTGGTGTCCTTGACTTTCCAAATTCTGACGACGTCGGTATGTTTGGATCTGCAACTCTTCTATAGTGAACTTTGAGAAAGGACTTTTCAGATCTCGTTGAGAAAAACACGATCTGTGAAATAAACATATCTGAAATTCGTACACCGTCTGTGAATTTTCTAGATCCCATAATACGCAGAATAAGATCAGATTTCCTTTTCTCCACTAACGTTTCTAGCATGTTGTATCTGCTTGTTTTGAGTCTCATACAGGTAATGTAGCCAGCGCAACGCTTTAGCGGAATATCAACGACTGACCGCTTGAATTAATTATGGTTGTATGATGCATAGTGTCTTCTCGGGTATCAGCTTCTTTCGATAAGCTAATTCACACGCTTTAGGAATGGTAAAAGCTTCATTCAAGGGGCCGATACCTTCGTGACCAATAAATAATTGTCGAAATTTTCAAGAACAACGGCGTAAAATTTTTACATCGGATCGACATTATTTAAACATTTCTGATTAAAATTCAAAAGGGTGTGGAAATAATTCTCGTTGTTCTGTGTGCATACTGTCAGGGTCATAGCGGTGAACTTTTGACAAATGCGGTAGCACGATGTCGTGATTGGCTTTAGTATTAAAAAGTGGGGAAAATAACTTTATCCATTTCTGTCTTTATACACGTTTTGGGCTTTCTAGCCAAATGTATAGCTAAATAACTCATGGAATCTTTAAATTGTACGTGTCCTACTTTTACGTAAATGACTTTGGCTCCATTCATGATGACTGACGGAAATTCGGTTGCTTGTTCTGGAAATGTTTCAGAAGAAATTGTCCGTCGTAGCCTGAGAAATTGTGCTGTGCGCCTTGACTGCAGCATATTAATGGCAGTTCCAGAAACGATGGACTTCTTCTTCGCTCCAAGTGTCGTCGGTGGGGTATAAACTCCACTCGGTAAAATCAGCAAGAGTACGAGAGTCACGAAATATCTTTTCTTGTCCTCCTGGATTCACGCTACAGTTTCGACAGTGATGAAATAAAGGTTCTTGAATGAACCCGTCGCAAGTACGATAAGGAACACAAAAATTAAGGATGCGAATTCCAGTCTCTTATGAACATTCAAGAGTAAAAAAAGATAAAATCCACACGAGGGTAATGTTTCGTTTTCTCGTTCTGGTCGTGATTTGATATTTCCTAGAGTTCATTGTCACATTTTTGAATGCAACATTGATAATTCTATGTGGACGAATCGGTCAGAAAAACGTAATTTGGTCTTTCCTGCACAAGAGTGAAACGTTTGGTTATTTGTCTGAACTCACAGCCTTACAGTAGAAGAAATCTTAGCCTACGCTAAAATCTGACCATTTGAACAGAAAAATGCTGCAACCTTACGACAAAAATCGTATAAATTCAAGTCAAAATCATTGGTTTGAAGATGTAACAAAAAAAAAAAATAAAAAAAAATGACTAATATTTTACACTCAGTGTCTTTAAATTCACAACTTTACCAGAAAAAATCTTAACTTCATACAAACAAATTCTGCCTTAAGTTTGACAAGTGTAATCAAAAATTAAATCTAGACAGTAATATTTTGCACTGCGTTGGCTTGAAAATCAAAATCATGAATTTTGTAACATTCGAAAAAAAAGTCGGTCAGTATATGCTACCCATTGGTTACAATTTTATTTTTACACCTTATGCCCTCAGTCTGCCTGAGATAAAATTAAGCGGTAGTTGGATACAGTCGCGATTTAACTCCGCACCTTACGTAAGTCAGTCAGTTTATCAAGCTACTGGCATTTTCGTAAGAAATGAATGAATGAATGAAAAATTGTGCCAACTTTATGGTAGACACCGCTAGCTGACAGTACAATAGAGGATTTTATAGTGACGACTGGCAAAGAAATGGTGTATGTTGTATAAACGCGATTTTACAAATATGGGATTCCACAAGACGATACATTTCCTTTTAATTTTTTGGACGACATGTCATATGATTTTTAGCGACTACATTTCTTTGGATTTCGTTTACCTGTAGATTCTTTTATTCAAATTTATGACAATTTCCTCATCAAAATGACATTCCTGTAGGATTTTTCGTAATGTGTTTTTGAAATATTACTGTAATTTTATTCAAAGGGAATATATACCATAAAAATTAAGTGTCTTAATTTTAACCCCCCACCCCACCCCACCCCAAAAAACCCCCATGACTAAGATATTCACGCACACACATTTTATAATGTACCTCTCTCTCTCTCGCTCTCTTTCAGATATATGTTAAATTCTCTCTCACACAATCATCCACCCGCTCATTGTTAAACTCTCTCTCTCTCTCTCTCTCTCTCTCCCTCTCTGCTTAATCCCAATGACTAGAAGGCTATGTTAGTTATTACCTTTGCATATTTTCTTTTTTCTACATCTGCTCTGAAGGAATATAGCTTACTTCCAAGCTAACAAAACTTCTTGCATTGGTATACCGTTTAATTTGTCTTTAAAAAGTCCTGGTATTGATTAATTTATCTGTGAGATATTAAATATGTTATATTTTTGTAGTCACTTGTATCAGAAAACTGAAAATTCTTCTTTATATCGTCATAAACAATTATCGGTTTCTACATGCATACATAGAGAATCAGATTGCGTCATTAACAGTTTCATTTGATCACCATATTAGTCTTTGTGCTTGTTGTTAGTAGAATTCATGCATAAGCTACACACTTTCTTTTAATCCTGTAAAGCCAACATAACTGGGTTTTTGTTTTTAAATTTTTGTTTTAGTTTTATATTTTTGTTTTTCATACTTAATATTACTATATCTTTATCTATTACGGATCTCCCCCCTCCCACAAATGAAATATCTTTTTGCAGTTTAAAGTACTTGTCTTCATTTGTATATATTCTTACATTTGTTCTCTTTCTAAGATGTTTCATCTGTTTTTCAAACACAGCATTATTTAAAAATTATATTTCAGTCATTATCTACATTAAAGATGTAGTTAGTTCTATGTATGACTCTAACCTCGAATCTTCGCCGAATAAAATTGTTTTATGCATATTTTTGGTCTAAATCATAACATACACTTTTAAATTACGATAGTGTATAAAATATCTCTCTTTGTTGCTTAACGTGCACAATAATTTAGATACTAAATGCTTTGTTCCATTATTTTCATCTCTCAATTTCATCTGTAATCGTAATAAATTAGACTCCTCAGGTTTTAATATTCTGTTGCTAAAGGTTAAGCTTTAAAATAGTCATGCAAATGCGTTGGTCTCAATTTCCTTCCGGAACTCCTACAAAACTTTCATCTTTCCAAGATATTAAATCTGTTTCGATTAATTTTATATGTTGTTCATTTGCCCACATACCCTACCATACACATTGTTGGAGTTAAGTACATTTTGAATGACCTTGACCTAGATGTATCATATTCTCCATCGTTTTTGTTTGGTCTTCACAGTTTGCTTCGGCATATCTGTATGATATTACTCTAATTCCGCCTTTAATTCCCGATTCAGTCATGAAAACATATCATAATCAGTTATCAGCTTTAGTTTGACACCAGCCGTTTTTAAACTAGTATTATGATCTAATTCTGGATCGGCTGAAATAATGAGCAGGATCGAGTTTATAATTATTCAAAAATATGGATCGGTAATCTTCAAAAATTTCATATCACATTAGTGTGGGTTTCTTCACAAAATAGTCGTAAAGATCTAAGAAGGTTTTAAAATTAAAATTCCAAGATTTTTTTTGCGTATTGGGAATCATTTTTATTAATTTCAGATCCTGATAAATTCGAATAAAATGTTTCAGTTTTAGGTAGTTTATTCTCTTTTAACTTATCGAACAATAAATATATTCATATGGATAGGTGTCGTTTCTTAAAATATTTTGACTGCAGTACACCAAAAGTACTTCTTGCTTCAATGAATTTATCATCGTTTGTATTTTCTGCACCTTGCTGTAAAGATTGACCCATGCAACGAAAACTATCTAAAAACCTTATTGATCTTTGCACGAAACCTCTTTTCTACTTTTTTGAACTCATCTACTACAAAATTTATTGAAAATGGAATGTATATTTCATCATTGCTGATTGTGATAAACCCTTTTTGTTCAGGGTCATTCCTTGCCAGCATCTGTATGAATAGATATGAATCATACCCAGATAGATTTTTGATAAATAGAGGTATATATTGAGGATATTTGTAATTTAAATTACAATCGTTATTGTGCATTAGTCTTCTATATTTACCAGCTAGGTGGTCGTGATCCACAACTTTATTTCTTAACCCAACCCGGCCAATCTATATAGGAATCAGCTCTTAAAGGTCTATATCTATCCAAGTGGAGCGTTAAATGGTTTATTCTGTTAAAAAACTAGTTTTAATCACTACTTATTTCTAAGCCAACTTTTGTGTGTAATATATCAAATATCGTTTCATTAACATCATTTATTTGAGTTATGTTCATTATGTTAATATTTCCGGTTCTGTTATACAAATCTAGAGTAATATTATTATACAAATCACGCACTGCTAATATAATAGCTAAGTCGACTTGCACAGTTACAGATTAAACACCTTAAGTTCTCTACTTATTTTTCTTAGAAATGGTTCAACATCATCAAAAATATATACAGATCCTGATTCTTTTCTCCATAAAATCCACATTTGTTTTCTAAAATAATCCGCTACCCTTTTTAGTTCGATTTTTTTGTTTTAAGATTTGTAGGAAACTTAATTAAAATTGCTAATAATTTATGTTTTTATGATTTCCGAATTTTGCTATGTAATAACAAGGTCATTTATTTCATAATTATTTCTTTTTCAATAATTTCTCTTCTCAGAATTTGTTTTTCCGGATTTTGTTCAGAATTCATGTAAAAACTGGGCTATTTATTTGATAAATGTTTGTTTAGTACTATTTTTTCAACATTTTTGGTAATTATGTTTTTCAGAATTTAAATAATAGCTATTTATTTTTCTCAACTAAATATTTTCAATGATTTTTTTAAAATTAATTTTTCAGTACTACGTTTTTACATAATTTATAGTTGATGGTAGCTCCCAGCTGTTAAAAGAATCAACATATCCTTTCCATTTTGCCAAAGCATATTTTTGTTACCATTCATTCTTTAAGTTTTCAAAATGTTCTCAACTTTGAACACGTCATTTTTTTTCGTGTCATATGGAGGTAAATCCTCCTCGTAAAATTTTCTTTCAATATTCTCTCCCTTTAAGTCTTCCAATTAATGCACCACTCGGTCTCCAAAGATTGTAATATCTCTTCTGTGAAATTGGAAAGAAAGCATTTAGTAAAAATAGATTTATATTTTAAGATCCTAACTTTCTCACTTATTTTATTTTTAGCAGTATCAGTTATTAGACAATCAAATGAGTTAATCAATACCTTAGACCTGTTTTAGGGTCGCTAACTGTAATTTGTAACATATCTATCTATCAGTGATATAAATTATTATATCCATCAATAAGACTAGGTAATATATTTGCTCATTTTCTGGTTTCAAGTTCAGTATTAAAAACAATATATACCCCCCCCCCAAAAAAAAAAAACAAAAACAAAAAAAACAAAAAACAAACCTAACCACACACACACACACACACACACACACACACACACACACACACACACACACACACACACACAAAACCGTAAATATTCAAGTCCTAGAGTTCGATTAAAGCTTTCCGCTGCAGATGTTTTTTTTCTTCTGAGTTAGTGGAAAAGTTCTCAATATTTTCGTCAGTCATTTCTTAAAAGTTCCGATGCAAAATTCTTTTCTTTCACTGAACTGTATCTAGTTTGGTTATCTCTCATGAAACATTTATATAAAAGCGTCGTGCATGTCATCTCCCTTTTTTCAACTTTCTTAGCCCGACATATTTTAAGAAGACAGCTATCACTGTCAGAATTTATTTGTATCCATGCTATTTTTTTATTTATACTCGTACATGTCAACAATGTCTGCCTGAAATCGATCTTCTAAGTGACTAGCATAAACCCTTCTGAAGAGAAATCTATTTCTAGCTTGCTTGTGCAATGTATATGTAGATTGTTCGATTAACCAGTCTTTAAGTTCAGAATATTTCATATTGATTTGTTCGTGTTTATTATGTGCCCACAAATAATTGACATTTGTGTATGCAAATGGATTTTTAGGATGATAATGAAAGAATCTTAAATAACTTTCATCATCCATTTTTTATTTCAAAATATTTAAAAATGGATGGTAAGCAAGTTACTATACTGAAATATAAAATATTCAATGAACTTACAAGTATATTCGCTGTATTCTGTAAGAAGGGAACTGTGGCAATATCAGAAACCAATATATTCTTATATTCATTTATGCACGGTGTAAACGTACGGTCTAAAATAGTAATTCCAAGCCAGAAAATAAAAAATGTATATATATTTCAAGTAATAAAAACAAAATTTCTTGTCTTAAAAGTATGAGGAGTTGCACTTGTGGTGTGCCAAACGAGGCAGATTTTTTAAAAAAACTCAAAAAAAATAATAAAAAAACCCTCGGTTGATGGTCGAGAGAAAAATAAAAATGGTGGTGAGCCACGTTTTTACAAAAATAAAAATGGTGGTGAGCCACGTTTTTACAAAACTGAAAATGGTGGTGAGTAAGCTTTTTTAGTTAAATTTTTTTTAAAATTGTCGGTGAGCCAGCTTTTTCAAAGTTTTAAATAGTATTCATACCTTTACATGTGTTTTTTCTTTGTTTTAAAAAAGAACAAACATAAAAACAACAATAATAGTGAGCTAGGTTTTCAGAAATTTTGAAAAAGCGATTTAAGATGTTTACATTATTTGTTCAGTTTTAACAGCCACTACATTAGTGTTAAGTTTGTCAATGCTACAACATATATCGAGTGTCTATTTATTTACTTCAGTTTTGAATGCATCTGTAGCTACTGTTAACTTTTGCCCTAAATCAATTAAATCTTTTTTAGAGCCTCTTCATCCTTTGCTCTATTTTTTCCATGCTACCTTGCACAACACCTATATTATTGATCAATTCTTGATGAGCATATTGTTTTGTATCTAGTTCAACCTTAATTTGTTGTTAAACTCTGTGAATGTAATATCTTTTACCATTTCGACCCAATCATTAATATCTGTAATTGATAGATCGAAAGTTGTTTTCATTATTATAACTGAGCTTTCCTTCAAAATAAGTTTATTTTACCCCATCTATGTTTTTGATCATCTCTGGAAACTCATTATTTATCTGCAGCTCTGGCAACATTTTAGTTTTAACTGTGACCTTGTTTATCAGTTCGGTAATTTGTGCTGAAGTCATTAATTAGCTTTCAAATCTATTGATCGTTCTGTTTGATTTTGTTGTTCAAGTCTCTCTGTAACTACTGCAACTGAGATTGTAGGGTGCCATAGTTTTCAAAGTGTTTCAACACTTTTCTCCATGTTTCTTTTCAAAGCATCTATTTCATTATTTATTATATGTCGTTATGTAAATCATCTGCTCGTATTGAATCTCTGTTTTAAAAATTTTTGAGCTTCTATAATCTTTTATTTCCTGTTCTCATCAGTTTTGTATATTTTATGTCTCCGATATTTTGCTAGTTCTTTCATTGATATTTTGTTCAAATGCAGTTCTATTTATTGCCTTGATTTCTTTCGAATTGTTCTCACTAAATGTGCTTAGTATGTGGTTATCAACTCTACAAAATGCAAATCTTTTATTTGCTGCATCAGCCAATTTGTCAGATTGAAGTACATGTATATTGGCGATAGATTTAGTTTTAAGGTCTAAATCACTGTCAATCATTTAAACTAGTATGTCATCTTTTCTATCTGTTCTTGTGCAATGCTTAAATGTTCACACTTGAACATCAAAGTGATATATTTCCAAACATTCTCTACTTACTCTATTTACTTTACGTGGAAACACACATTACTAGCATACCGCATAATCTGTTACTTTTCCATCTTCATCTCTTATGCTGATTCTCAATCTGTTAAGTGTACCTCTCTGTAAGGTTGTGATAGCCATCGGAAATTAAAACTTCTCTTTTAAACTGTGTCATTAATGCAGCAAATATAATAGGTTTCTAAGTTTGTTAAATCGATTATAACAGCCAATAACAAAATCTCCTCCATGCACATAAAAAGGATAGTCTGCCATTTGTGTTATCAGTTTTATTAGCAAAAAAGAATTCGTTTTCAGGTAGCGAGTCGAACGTAATATAGATCTCTTGATTATGAGCTGTCCATTTGTTTAGGAATTTTTATTTTCAATTTTATCCTCCTTTTTCTTTTTCTGACTTAGTATTTCATGTGTCTGTACTCACTGTACTCGCTAACGATGAAAATGAACTTCTTATCATTTCTCTTGTTATCAGTGATCACATTTTTTCATTGTCACGTAGTAGATTAACTAAAAACCTTATTGCTTTTCTGTTTTAATTTATTGTCTCATACAGGCTGACTTGATTTACAAGAATCTGGGGTGTCAAGATCACTTGCGAGGTCGAATATGAGCGACATCAACGTAGACTAACGAGGTGATCTTACATCTGATTGGATGAGCTTGTGAACATTCCAGAGGCCATAGTTGTGATCAGATCTTGATCAAATTTGGTATGTAAGCTGTTACGACTCTAGATCTTAAAAATAAATGACAGAAAGAAAGTGAAACCATCAATTTAAGTAAAGCCAACAAGCAATTTATTTCCCTACAATACAAAATAAAATTCAAAAGACACTTACAGTTTTTTAATTGATGTCTAGAATTTTTAAATAAATAATTCCTCTCGAATGATATCCGAGTTCAATAGCACAATGTAAAATCTGATCACACAATGATAAAACCGGAATGAAGTTAATACGTATCAGTCTCTATTATATACCTATTTTCTAATCACCCACATCATAACAGGACATGAGTCATTATATGGAGAAAACCCCCAGCCTAATAGCAAATAAGACAGGCCTTGAACTCAAATTCTAGCCAACATTCTGTAGACAAGTGACCAGAACTCAAAGTTCAACTCACCTTCATGGAATAGATTCAATATACATAACACCTCTCCTCATAAAGAAAAAAAAGATGTATGCAATAAAGCTTTCTTTTACATACTTGTCAAATATGCATATGATACTAGAATAATCAAAATTACAAAGGAAGATGTCATATGAATTACACAAAATAAAGCAAAATAGTATGTCTATACACGTGAGAGTGCGTCTGCAATCACAGAGTCGATCGAAGAATTTCCGAAAGGCTTCTAAGTGATCTTCCCAGGTGTTGTTGTAGATAATGACGTCATCAATTTACGCGTCACAATTATGTAGAGCAGGTTTTAGTCTGTTCATAACACATTGGAATGTTGTCTTTTCATTCCTAAAGGTATCACTTTATACTGATACAGTCCATTTAGAGTTGCAAATGCCGAAAATTCTTTTGCTCTTTCCGTGAGTGGATTTGTCAGAATCCTTTTAAAAGGTCAAACTTGGTGAAAATATTTCGCATTTCCAATTTTGTCCATGCAATCATCTATTCTTGGCACTGGAAATGAATCCATTTGGGTGACGCTGTTGACTTTTCTATAGTCAGTACATATGTAGAATATATTATCTGGTTTAGGCACAAGAATAGATGGTAAACGCCAGTTACTTTTGCTTGGTTCTATAAAATCATTCTCCGGTAAATATTGAATTTCGTTTTTCAAATATTCCAGCTTAAGAGGATTCATCCTATAAGGATGCTGTTTCTCAGGTGTAGAATCTACGATATCAACGTCATGAGAGATTTTATTTGTTCGTTTCGAACATCAGGAAACAAGTGCTCATACCCATGTAATAGCCGTTTAAGTTAATTTCTTTTCTGTTGTTGTAGATGTGAAAGTTTCTCGTCCAGATTGTTCAATATTTTTGAATTCTGAAGTTTGGTTAAACCAAAGTCACTACTGTCAGATTGCATTCCATCGTTTACATTCTCACCGTGTCGGATAGGTACAACTAAATTAATTTAGTAATTAACTGGGCTATCTCTGTCAAAATACTCCTTTAAGATATTTATATGACAAAGTTGTTTCTGTTTCTGCCTCCAAATAGTGTTGTTGATATAATTTAAATCATTTACTTTCTTTTCAACGGTATAAGGACCATAACGTTTAGCCCGAAGAGGACTTTGAGGGATGGGAAAGAGAGCCAGAACTTTTTCACTAGGCTTAAAACTCCTTTCCTGTGTATTTCTATCATACCTTATTTTCATTTTTGACTGAGTAGAGTGAAGATTAGTTCTTGCTACCTCACACACCTTTGACAACTTATTTTTGAAATCAGATACATAGTCAAGAAGATTAATCTTTGAATCTTCATTTGAAAGAAGTTTCTCTTTTAATAACTTCAATGGTCCACGGAGAATATGTCCAAAAACCAGATCAAAAGGACTAAAACCCAGTCTGAACTGATTACCTAACAGCAAACAACAGCAAATGAACACCCTCATCAGAATCCTTTCCTATATCAAAAAAATATGACCGAATGATATTATTCAAAGTTTGATGAGATCTTTCTAAAGCCCCTTGTCTTTCAGGGCGATAGGCAGAATATCTAAACCGTTGGATGCCTAATTCATGCATAACTTGTTGGAAAATACCAGACATAAACTTTGACCCTTGATCGGACTGGACAGATTTGGGAAGGCCAACAAGTGTAAAAAAAAAACTTTACTAAAGCTGTTACAATGGTTTTAGTTTTAATATTTCTCAAAGGAATTGCGTCTGGAAATCTTGTGCACGCACCCATTATGGTCAACAAGTATTGGTTGTCTGACTTGGTCTTAGGTAAGGGACCGGCACATTCTACAATTGTTCTGCTAAATGGTTCGTCAAATGCAGGAATAGGTTGTAAATGATCCTCTGGTATCTTCTGATTGGGTTTTCCTACCATTTAACAAGTGTGACAAGATCTACAGTACTTAGAAACATCACTTTTAAGTTTCATCCAATAAAAATGATTCACGATCGTATTATAAGTCTTACTGACTCCTAAATGACCAGCCACGGGAGTTTCGTTGGCTAGACTAGGAATGTCCTGTCGATATGACCTCGGAACGACAATTTGATAGCTCACTGACCACTCGTCACCAGCGGGTACCTCAGGTGGTCTCCATTTTTTTTCAAAAGGACCCCATTTTTCACCAATTAACAATCTTGGGCTTGTGTGGCTTCAGTTGCACTAATAGCCCTCTGAAACAAACATATCTCAGGATTTTGTTCCTGTTTGACAACGAGTGGTTGTCTTTTGTCACCCTGATTAAAATAGAATGAATAAGTAGTAAAAAGAGTATCACTGTGATCAATACCAATTAGTTGATCAATAGCAGGAGAAAAAGTTGCCTCATCAAAAGACTGACCGATAAATGTGTCAGCTAAAGGAATAATTTCCTGATCAACATCATTCTCAAGAGCTCTTTTTGCCATAGCCTTGGTAACTGCACAAAAAGGATACAAATCTGGGATTTCAATCTCAATAGGATCAACTCTGAGATCCAAAACAAGGCTTGTCAGTTACAGGTGGATAAATCACGACCTTTTCTCCAGCTCGGTCATTGCCTGGTAACAAATGAATAACTTCTATATGTAAAGAAGTCACTGCCCAAACAGTAACTGACCCGTAAACTATGTCTGATGCCAAAAGTGACACAATGGAGATGCACGTTGGAAGAGATAAGGATTTATGATCAGTCTTATCAGATGTTTAATTTCTAAAAGTTGTGCCACATTGAAATTTGGAAGTACTCGTTTTTATTTATTTATTTATTTATTTTTCAAAAACCCTGCTGAGAGGTAGTCTTACTGACAAATGAAACTTTGTGAGTTAAGGAATAATCATCTGCCATGTGAGCAGCATGCTCCAAAGTTTCCACTTTCTGCTCGTCAAGATAGATCTTGACACTTGACATCGCTATGGATGCACTTCTTGAACTCTTTAATTAATATGAGTTGTCTGAGGTTATCGTATTCTTTATCAACCTTCTTGGCTGAGCAACACTTATCAAACAATTGTTCTTTTTCCCTGCAAATTTCTTTCCCTGTCCAGTTTCTTTACTACAATTCCTAAAACCCTGTAAGTGTGCCTCAGGTATCAACTCATAACCCTTCAAGATGTTGTACCGACAGTGAAGTGTAGACTTCACAAGCTTTGCCAATAACTACACTGTGTAATAATAAAGTCCAATGCGCTCTGGGCCATTTCAAGTTTTCATCAATTCTCTCAAAGTGAAGAAAGTATGTATCTACTTCTTTTTCCTGAAAAGGGGGTACTAACCTAATATATCGAGTAACATCTAAACCTGAACTTGTATGTAAGGAGGGGGGATGCTCTTTTTGTCAGTTCTAATTCTTTTAATCTATGTTGCATTTCCCTTTCTCTCTCTGTCTCTCTCTCTGCATTTGCATGTCTATTTCCCCTTCCTCTTCCTCTCTCTCCATCTGCATTTTTATTACCCTCTCCTCTTTCTGAAGCTGAAGCTTTCTTAATTTCAATTCGATCTGGTTTTTTTTTTAGATGTAATTCCCTTCATGTCCAATCAAAACCAGATAGAGACTTATCAAGCAAACACAAAGCACTAGTATCAAAACTTTCCTTTCCCACCAAATATTGAATTAAAATATTATTTATCTCTTGCTTTTTCAAGACGCTTTCGCTTCAGAAAGATCATAATGTCTGGCAAGCTCAAGCAACTCGTCTTTTTTCATAGACTCTAACCCTACCTGGGTAGAACTTGAAACAAAGTTCTCAACCTTAGATGACATTATGAATGCTTGCTGGTTTCACTAAAGATTTCTGAAATGGGTGAAATGCAAATCTTTACCAGGGATAATGAAATTTCCGAAACAAAGTCAATATAAATTGTAATTTAAAGAAATTCACTTTCCCCAAAATCTGTTAGTACTCTAGGTCTTAAAATAAGCAACAGAAAGAAAGCAAATTTATTTCCCTACAATACAAAATAAAATTCAAAAGACACTTACGGTTTGTGAATTAATTCTAGATCATCCTAAATGTCCGACCACAAGTCCAAAAATATACAATGTTCCGAATGAATTTTAATACTCTTGAATGTCCTGATATACCATGATGATACAATCCAGAATGTCTTTGAATAAGTTCACAAAAGTCCAAAGTAATATATTAATCTAAAAGTCAATGAGCACTTATTACTTCCAATGAATGTTTAAATAAATAATTCCTCTCGAAAGATATCCGAGTTCAATAGCACAATGTAAAATCTGATAACTCAATGATTCCCAAACTGATCTTAAAACCGAAATGAAGTTAATGCGTATCAGTCTCTATTATATACTTATTTTCTAATGACCCACATCATAATAGAATGTGAGTCATTATATGGAAAACAAATCCAGCCTAATAGCAAATAAGACCGGCCTTGATCTCAAATTTTAGGTAATATTCTGTTGACAAGTGACCAGAATTTACGGTGCAACTCACCTTCATGGAATAGATTCAAACACACATTATAGATTCAATATACATAACAAAGCTTGTATCATCAATATCTCAGACGGGTTTGAGTATGAGCAAGATCCAGATATATAATCATAATCGAGGCTGATCATATGGTGGAAATTGAACCCACAACCTTCTAGTCATGTGTTCAATGCCTTAACCACTAAGTCACTGCTCCATTGGCTGTGGATCGGAATGGTTATGATCCAATAGGTGCAAGGACAAATCCAGGAGCACATGCTGACTGCACAGATTAACTCCCCTGCTCATGCCAGGTAAGTGTATGTACTTTAAGCGGAGGGGGGGGGAGGGCTAGGAACAGTTTCAAAGTTATTAATTGTTGTGATCCAGGGCCTAGTCCCAAAGGGTAGGGAGAGATCCACGGTAAAATGATGTCTGTATAAATGATTTATCTTTTTTATCCTGAAAAAGTGACCCTATACATATGGTGTAGGAAATAAGAAAAATGACACAAACAATAATAGACAATGTAGGTAGCAACTATATGTTCCAAGCTTTTCGTTCTGTTCTACAGTTGCAATACGTTTGCAAATTTGTTTTCACAAGCTGACATATATCAGGTAACCGGGGCGAGCAATATCAAGCCACATTGGCCTCTGCTTAAGCAGATGAAAAAGAAATTCCGGGTTTTTAGAGAGAAATCGTTATTAGCTACACGAGTTACACCAATATAATGTACTGACGTTATATGTGCTGCAAATTTTGTATATATATATATATATACATATATATATATATATATATATATATATATATATATATATATATACATATATACATATATATACATACATATATATATATATATATATATATATATATATATATATATATATATATATATATATATCAATAATGCCAGTATAGGTAAACACTGAAGATACTATAAGGGTATCTTATGTATGAAATTAGTATGTTGTGACAGTAGTGATATAGCAAGAGGCCAAGGTCACTATTAAAGTCAAACAGTTGCCATCTATAGTTCAATCTTGGTAGAACATTTCTTGAACATGCCACATGACTAGTATATTAATTAATGTCATCGACATATTTAGACAATTATGTTTCTGATGAGTAGTAGCAACTTAATTTCTGTTTGATTGCTGGAAAGAGAGAGATTATAGGGCACAGACCAAGAGTTAACTCTGGTTGAATACAAGAAACATCTTATTGGGGCATTTCATCCGAAACATATGCTTGTAAAGTACCATTAGGACAGGTGCAAAATTAGGAATTTAAATTCAACAGGAGCAAAAAGTGGCAGTGAAACTTAATAAATAAGTTAAATTATGAATCTAGCTTATCTAGTCTTAAATGTTCAGGACATGTTACAAAGATATATTTTCTACTAGCAATATTAACTAGGAAATACTGGAAACTTAAATCAATAATTATTTAAATATGGTGAACAGTCTTGTCAGACATGCCCAAAGTGGATATTAACAAGTGACACAAAGTGCAACTCGAAGCAGCAATTCCTCGCTTCTTTACATCTTTATTGTACCTCTCAATAGAATGTTTCCTTTGACTTTCTTACCACAATTAAAAATAAAAAATATAAAACTAAAATTCTTGTAACTTTATATATCCGTGGTGCATATACAGCAAAAATTGCTTTAGAAAACCTGTAATATATATGTCAAACGTTTTAAATATATCATGCACTGAACTAAACTTAAGGTAAACCTTGAAAGCATTTATATAGCATTTCATTTTTTTTTCTTGTACCCATGGCTGTTCTTTTTAACTGTGACTGGTTTTAGATGGTACTCTGAAATGTATTTCTGGCTATATCAACTGTTTCCTCTCAAAGATCACGATAAATCTTCTATTCATAATTAATGTAGAGGACGATTCCTAAGCATTATTGTACTTCAAACTTGAAATACAATTGTCAGGTCTGCTTTATATTTTCATGCAATCTCAAGAATAGTGTACATCACTCAAGACAACGATAGTTATATAAATAAGATTAATCTTCGTATATAAGCGAACCATATGAAGTGTCCAAAATTGTCTGTCTTGACAAAATAAAAACTACAATGCAAATTATATACTGCTTTTCAAATTTAAGCATTATAGATTGCAACATTTTTTAAGCATGACTCAAGACATTGATGTCTTGAAAAGATTTAAACTGGTCACCAAATGAAAGTAAACAGTCGCACAAACTGACAACCATTGATATTGTATAAAGACGTCTTTTCAATTTGGAAACATTACTGCACTGTGTTAATAGATTAGGAATGTAATAAAGTCATTACATCATAGCAAGTTCATTTAATCATTAAAACTTTACCTTTTATTGGCACAATACTGCCTTTAATGTGCCGAGGTGCCGTTAAAGACTAATACATACATACATACATACATACATACATACATACATACATACATACATACATACATACATACATACATACATACATACATACATACATACATACATAGATACATACATACATACATACATACATACATACATACATACATACATACATACATACATACATACATACATACATACATACATACATACATACATGCATACATACATCATTTATTGTTTTACAGACTCAATTATGCAATATAGTGATATTGATACACTGACTTGGATGATTCAGTCTTCAAGAGTCGCTAAGTAATATAGTAATATTGCTACAATGAGTTTGGAAATCGGAAATTTGTAATATTACTATGAACTTGATCAAACAATCAGTGACGAACAATGTCATCTCTGTAGTATAGTAACATTACCACACGTCTCACTACATCACAACTAATTCACTGTATCAGAGACTTGCAAACTTAGCTAGGCAATATTGTAATATAACTGCACTGAGTTTGGAGATCAAAAGTATAGTAATATTGTTACGACTGAGTTTGCTACACATTTGTCATAATGTACAATTTACATATTGACTGAATGTTGCATAACGCATTGTTGCAATCAGTGCAAAGGTATAGGATGACTTAGCTATTTTCTGTCTCTCTTCCGTTCTTTATGTCAGTTAGATAATACCTATTAGTGTAAAAAAATCAGTAATCCGACTTTCTTTTGTCACTCTTTATGTTAATCAAATACAGATAATATCTTATATATAACACAAGAGAAGAATTAGTTATATCTCAGAATAATGTGTATTTTGTGCTACCTGTAGACTTACGAATGTGCCGTATGTTACCAAGGGTTACATGAATCGCCCCTTTGCTATGTCCAGTTTTGGTAGCGTTCAGTATATTCCAGATAGAAGAGTCTATATAAAGGATTCTCGGGAGGCAGAAAAGCATGGTTATGTCTGCATCCTGATGAAATTCTTTCATTCTATGTACATTCTAGATTTCACATATATTGTTCTTTTGATTTAATAAAACATAAAACATAATTATGAGTCCGTTTCGAAATTACTCTTCTCTTCATTACAAATAGTTTTAAGCCCGGTCATCTCTCGCCTCCCCGCACAAATGTTTAAACGTGTTCAATTCCCTCAAAGAAGTGAGACCTCCCTAGTCGCTGTAACGAAGAGGAAGTCAACAAGCTCTGACGAAGTCTCACCATTTATATATGGAGAGTTTCGACACAAAACTTTCTTTGGATTATCTGGAATTGGTAGTGAGAACATAATTTTCATGATAAATCAGCAGGAACTACAAACTATATCATCATAATATCACTATATATCTGTGATACAAACAAATAATTTGTTACCGACATGGGCACCAATTATATTGTTGAAATGTAGTAACATTGCGACATTATGTTTGAAGTCATGAATGTAGCAATGTCAGCACATTGCCAAAAATGTCATATCCTTGGTAATATGGACTCCATTCGGTAATATATTAACAATACTTCGCTGTTTATTTGGAAGCTTCACTGAATTTTTGTTTCTTTTACATAGAAATCATTGTACTATAGCAACATTACAACATTAGTTTTCATAGAAAGAATATGGTAATTTCACTACATCACACATCATCTTGAGTGTAAATAGTGATCTTAGCACTATAGTAACACTATAGTAAGTTAAAGAAACGAAGATAAAGTAATGTTATTAAAACGGATTACAAATCATTCATGATATTTCTGTCATTTTATTTATAGGATTTCATTTATACCAGCAATGTAGAACAGTTTCAAGAATTACAACATTGGATTGTAAATGTCATTTTTGAAACAGGATTGGAGATAATGAGTAGAGGAATAATACTATGAGAAATATGTTTGGTCTGTGAGCTAGACCATTTTTGCAAGTAGTAATGATATTACAAAGGAAATGTGAGGTTGAAACATATATTAAGGAGAACCCAGAATTTCCTTTCCTATTCTGAAAGCACAGAATATAATTTACTGGTTCCTACTGATGAGTATGCAGTTGGTAACCGTGACTGCATTGCCATAATTACTTCAGAGCTGGCTCTCAACTCTTCTGATATCTTGGTACTGGAGAGATCTGGGTTGTTACCTATGAATGCCTTCATCGTTGCGATAACATGTGCATACTGAAATAGTAAAGAACATTCATATACAACTTAAATTTAATTATTATATCTCCTCTTATAATCAACAGGTTAAGTATAATATCATCCATATTACAGGATCACACTTAACCAGTTCAATATGCTCATGTAAATATTATTTACACAGCTCACAATGGCCCTATAAAACGAGTAGGTCAAATAACATAGTTCACATAACTATTAGAATTCATACTATTAATTTTTAGTGTCACCAAGCCATCATGGTAAATGATACCATTGATACACAGTGTGAACAAGATGGCAGAAGTACACAAAATTTCTCAACCGAATATGCATCTAAAATACGTTTGATGGGAGTTATAGACTCGTAGTTATAGATGTTGCTTGAAAATTTATTTTTTGCAACAAATATACTAAAGCTTGCATTATTCCCTTAGCACCATTAATTTAGCCATAGGTTTTGGGTTTGATTCAGATTTTTTCAACATTTAAAATAAATTAACAAAGAACTTAAAAAATTATAATCTAAAAGAAAGTATTTCATTGTCTCTACTTTTAAAGACTCTCAGAATGGTTTTGAACTCTTAAAATTATATCCTGCAATAAAATGTATGTATCTATACCACATATAGTTTTGTAAATAACAGTGGCAAGAACAGTACATAAGGCAATATTAATCCTTAAATATTTGAGCTCATCACAGTATCTAAAGATTGCCACAAAAAAAAAAAAAAAAAACAAATATGTGATAGGACACATTTCGAAAGAAAAAATATAAGCGGTTTGAAGCTTTGAAGCAGCTTGGTTGTCAGAATGACATTAGGGAAGAGCTAGTCTTGTACGAAGTTCATGTATTGGGAGCCTTGTGACACTATGGTAAATAAATAAAAATATGGCTAAATGAGTCACCATGTATACGAATGAAAAGGTGCTAGTTCCATATATGACTTGCATAATGAGCCACCCGGAAGTACCAATACAAAAGGTCTAAATTGAGGAACAAAGTACTATCACATTGGAAAAAAGATCTGCAATGTGAACTCTGTCCCTGGTGGTAGTAAGTTTTTCATTCCAGTGGACTACAAATAATTGAGAGCGGTAGGTTTTAAATTGATCAATACATATGCATGTGGCAATTGAATGGCATCGTCATAAGTATAATTCAGCCATACTATTCTAATTGTTTAGGCAAGACTTGAACTTGAAATTTGTCTCTTGAACTTTTAAACAACGCTATATAATATGTGCTGAAACTGATGCTACGATGCGCTTTACTTTCTTGAAACCAATTTTGAGCAATGGAAATATCACTGGCATGACCATGATGTCTTTTTCGTGTAAACCAAAGTTAAATTTCTTTTACGTCTTCTCCCAACATGTCACTGAAAATGAAGAGGTGCTTTTGACTAGATTCAGACACGATCCCATCGTCTTCGCGAGGAATACCTTCTACACACGAAATGGATTCTTCTTGACTGTCTTCTAATAACGTGTAAGCGGACTGCTACTATTTGTAACACCACATGATATGTTGTGGAGGATGCATGAACAAAAGTGATTTGTGTTCGACCAAATATTTGACAAATTTGGTTTTGCCTGAACCACTCGGTCCAGCTATCAACATGTTAAATGGACGACAACGATACAGCACCTCCCAACTTTGGCGATGTGGCCTTTCTTCAATCACTTTTAGAACGGAGGATGCAGTCATAACTCTAAAGTAGTTTGAAAACCTCTGAGACACTCGCCAAGAACGTCAGACAATTTATGTATGTTTAATTATTTTTTCAAGATACAGCACAAATATTCATATTTTACAAAAGTTAATGTTTTCTTTCTTTCATCAGTTACATACGTCTTTGGCATAATCATCAACCTCTTGTTTCGAAGCATCAATTCCAAGACATTACCAGTCACGTACATACTTTCAATTGTAAATCTGTTGGTGTATCCAATTAGCCACACACACTTTCTTGGTAAGTATAAAAAGTAGAAAACGTGCAACGAATTTCTTCTTCACACAGGGGTAGAAAAGTAGCATTCATCACTAATCATAGCACTTTTAAGGCAATTATCTTTTTGTGCACATATAAAGTTTTGGTTGTCATGACTTTGCATGAATTGGTGATACATTTGCGAAGGAGAATCTTCTGGTAAACTTAATTCAATAAATTCAGTCACTAACACACACATGACACATCATCATAAATTCATAAGAATTGTATCGTCTTTTGAAATAAGTTCTTTTAGCAGTACTTGGTAATCCACTAAGTATTGAATGGTGTCATTGACTTTCTATCACTGAATTCGGTGTAACACTGATGGCATGAGTTTGGCATGGCAAATCTTATAATGTATTTGCAGAAGAATCTTATCACATGTTTGTCACAAAACATAAGAAACTCTCTCCCGTCAGTGTTCTTCAATCTCAGTCTTTGAATATTGTTCAGATACCTTATGTTCATAACTATGTCCCAAAGGAAAATGTGAAATGGTTCTTTGCGTTTCACTCGAATCTATACAGAGTCTATGTAAATGCATTTCACATGTCAGGTGGTAAACTATGAAGCCTGTTGTCTAGTGTATCCATGAGAATAATAATCTGGACCAACCAAAGGAAGGTAGTGACAGCACGAAGACCATCTGGCATGTTCAAGAGTAAGCTGTATCATTATATTTCCATTCGCTAAGTTTCACTCCACATCAGAAACACTGTACCTGGTCTCCTTGTCCCAAGTAGAGAAACCCTCCTCTCGCCAGAAATGTAGAAGTAGGTCCTTCCAGATAGTTGGGTAATTTCCCTTTGAACATCTGGAATCGACTGGCAAAAATCACAATAGTCAAGCAAAGTCGCAGGAAATGTGTATTCTTCTTTGATTCATAATTCTCAATGAATTTGTGGTATCCAGAGTGTTTTGTGAGTACATGGATGACATTAAGACAGGCACACGGACAGCATTGCTTTCAATAGTAGAGCGGCAAGGTCATGCTGCATCGTCAATGACGCAGGGTACAGTATCACTTTTGTCACAGGGCACAGCATCACTCGGGTTACATGATTCAGTATCGCACTAGGGTTCATTGAGCTTGGAGTCAGTCGGCCCATCACATTGTTTCTGTTTGAAATTCATCTTTCTTGTTGGAAGTCTCTGGATACAATGACCTTTCTGTCTTGGAACTCTCTCCTTTTTATCTTGGAGTATCGTACTCGTATAGTACCATGCTGTGATTGCCCTCACTCCTCGTAGACAATCTGATACCCTTTAACCAAGGATCTACTGATGAACTGATGCTTGACAAAACGTAAAATCTTGTGAGGGTCGACCGTTTTGATATCAAATTCGTGATCTTGACCTAATGTTTAGGCTTCTTTCCGTACGTCATCTCTTGACTCGGACGATAGTTCAACGTCAGTTCTTTCACTTTACACTTGGTCTGATATTGTCCTTTCTTATCGCGGTACTGCTAGCTGGTAACTGTAATGTTGGTTCCGCCAATAGCAAAACTCAAAATAGTATTTTAGGAATGTTTGTCGGGTGACGCTCCAAAACGTTTGTCTTCGAGGGCGATCAATCTACATGCAACTATTAATGTCTAAGTAAAGGAAGCTGTCGTCTAAAGATTCCAACACCAAGTAAAATTTTTAAATAAGCACTGTCTGTCACGTAAGCAGCACTGATGACATTGCCAAACTTGTGTGGTGAAACAAACGCCATGACCTCGTCGTGATCAAAAGATCAAATGTGTATGTATGATTTCCACATGTTTAATGAGTTTTCCTTTATCGTAAATGAGCTGAAAGTATTAAATTGGATCCACCAGGTATTACATCTTAGACAATATCAGACGTTAAGCCACTTTCCACCACAAACAATTCTGCATGGCTTTAGCAAATGATCATCTTCCTTCATTATCGTCTACGTGTTCCAAGCTGTTGCTTTTAAGTGTTTGGTACCTTATATTCAACCGATCTTTATTTCTGGAGTGTAACACCAGGAAGGATAGCCGCTGGCTTCTTGTTAGCCTGAAAAAAATCCTGGATTCGAGTTGTTGTCCTGTTGGTACTGTTATGTGATAGGGAAGTGCCAAATTTCGTAAATTGTGAACGATCGAGAACATGAAACAATTTGACTCTTGCGCATGTTCCTGTGAAGGTGCGTATTTGGTCATAATGAGCACAAGGCTGATTATGATCACACGTTTCATCACACGTACGACATAATGGAAACATCAGTTTTCTGTGACAATGATGAGGCAACATGGGATGGTACAAGTTCGTCAATGGAAGAACTTGACATTCCATCAAACCTTGGTACTGGCGAATGTGTTCGACGTCGATGTATTCTGTCAAACTTTCAGGTCGACCGGTAGGAAATCGAGCATATGTATACACCCAAGGATACAATTAGGACACATCGATATATTTGATTTATTCTCCTTGAGATTCGTTGGCTTCGTACAACAAGCGTGTAGCACTGGTTCATCCACCAAACAAACTGTCGCATGGATTCAAAGGCTCAATTTCTATCACATCGCAGTCTTCGACGATGAGTCAAAATTCTGAATCAGTTTCGAAATGTCGATCGTAGTCGTGTTCCCACAGCTATATAACTTGGTTTCTTTGACTCTATAAACTCTGGCATCCTTGGTAAGTTTTATTGTACAACTCTTCCAAAGTCAACCCTGTCAAAGGATTTTTCAGGTCTCGCTGAGGATAACAGGTGGGGAATCCATGAAATAAACATCCCTGAAGTTTTCTAAATCCAAACCATCCACAAAACGAGATTCAATCTTCTTTTCTTCACCATTTCTAGCATGTTGTACCCACTTGTCTTGAATTTCACACAAGTAATGTAACCAATGCAAAGTTTTGGCCGAATATCGACGGCAGACAGTTTGATAGGATTGAGGTGGTATAATGGCTTCTTTGTACTCGGACATAAACTTCTTTCGGTACACTAATCCACCGGCTTTGGCGATGGTAGAAGCTTCCGTCAAGGGATCAACAGCTCTCAAAAGTTGTCACCACAGCATCGTAAGATGTTCACATGGGACCGACAATAGTACATTTCTTCTTTAAAACCAAAAGGGTCTTTAGAGTGGGCTTGGTACCAACAGTAGAAAGCTTCTTGGCTTTCTGTTCACATTCCGTCAGGGTCGTAATAATGAGCTTCAGGCAAATGCGGAAGCACCATTTTTTGTTTGTTTTGCATTATATTTAAAATTGTGGAAAATATCCTTTAGTCATTTCCATCATTCCAAACGTTTTCGGTATTCTACTCAAAGGTATAGCCAAAAATCTCATCGAATCTTTAATCTGTACGTTTCCCACTTTCAAGTAATTGATTGTTACTCCGTTCATGGAGACTTGTGGAAATTTAGCTTCTTGTTCTGAAAAATGTTTCAAACGAAACTGTACCTCATATTCCGAGAAATTGTGAGCAATGGCCGTAGGATGTTGATGACAGTTCCCATAATGATTCACCTCCACTTTGCTCAAGGTGCAGAGATGCTGCCAGGATTTTATCTAAAGAATGGGGTGGGGGATCTCCCACCTTTGCCACCAAATTAAGGGGGGAGCAGAACATTGATACTCTGCAACGTCTTAAACTTATGTTTAAAAGATTAATACGTTTTACTTCATGCAAAAAGTATAATA
This sequence comes from Margaritifera margaritifera, assembly GCA_029931535.1. Classification (NCBI taxonomy): domain Eukaryota; kingdom Metazoa; phylum Mollusca; class Bivalvia; order Unionida; family Margaritiferidae; genus Margaritifera; species Margaritifera margaritifera. The sequence continues at coordinate 101,593 of JAQPZY010001164.1, forward strand.
ACAAATATGGATCCTAAATTTATCACTGAAAAACAAGTTTCGAGTTACCAAAGATATCTTCAACCAAAATGTTTGTTTATTATGTAACCTGAGGATTCTCAGTTGTGTAATTTGAATTATGTTGCACTGTTCATATCAGTGTGAACAAAGAACACGGAAGGACAAAATATAAACAAAAACAAAAAAACAAAAACAAAAAAAATCCCCAAAACCCCCAGATGTAGCAGATTAAATAAAATAAAGTTGTTTCATTGTCTTTGTGTCCACTAATTAGGGAAATTACTGGCTTGTCAGCTATGTTGTTGTTGAGTATATTCTTTCACTTTCTTTTCGGAGCTTCCCAGTTCACTAAACACACACACATGTGTGTGTGTGTGTGTGTGTGTGTGTGTGTGTGTGTGTTCTATTTTACCTTACAATTATATTCTCTTGTGTCGGCCATTTATTTATTTATCATCTTGTTTTTTCTCATTTGTGTGTAAACTCATATAATTCTTACTTCTCCAATTTGTTTCTCTTATCATAAATTCATTTATTGTTTATTTGTTTGTTTGTTCATTCATTCATTCATTCATTCATTCATTCATTACTTTGTGCATTACTTTTAATTATAAGACTAACTGGTGAAATCGAAAACTGAGTTAGATTATTAATGGCAGTAAAAATAGTACTTGCTTAGAATAAAACAATCATCAGACACATCTTAAGGCATTAAAGTTATATAATCGTCGTGGAAAAAGTGCTGAAGATTATTTGACTTTTTTATTTGAAACATATATGCTCAGGAAATTAAAGGATCTGAAACTGTCTTTTAAGTTATGTTGCACCTAATTCTCTCTTTCTCTCTCTCTCTCTCTCTCTCTCTCTCTCTCTCTCTCTCTCTCTCTCTCTCTCTCTCTCTCTCTCTCTCTCTCTCTCTCCAATTTACAATGCCTAGCCTGGCCGCCCATATCTTATAATTCGTGAATTGAAAAACTATATAAAGGTTTGTCTTAATTTTTATATTTTTCTCTAGCTGAGAATCGCACTCCACAACTAAAGATAAATCACCGTGAAAAATTCAACATTTTTGTGGAGGAAGTCAAGTATGTTTAGTAGGTCATACAATGATTTGACAAATTCATTCTAGTTTATATTTAGTTTTACTTTCAGGGATAAATATAAAATTCATTGTTCTCTATGAAGATTATTATTTTAATGCAGTTTAAGGTCACTTGACTCACTTGACTTGTAAAGGGTTTACCGTAAAAGCTTCAACGGCAATATGGTCAAAGTTTCCTAGTTTACCCGATTTATTTAATTCTTAAGCTCAGGGTCAAATGTCTTCCTGCAATAAAGTGTAGTTAAATAATTGAAAATTATACTATTAATTAAATTTGTATTTATTTGCTCTGTTACTCTCCTTTCGGTACAAGGGCGGGAACATTAAATAATAACCCTCTTGGACATGAATATGATATAGACACGTACAATGCATAATACCACGTCTGGTGTAAGTGTATCTAGTGATATTATAAATGTGGGGCAGCCAAATAGAGAGACAGATGCGTAATGTCATAAAAATCTTGATGCTAAGACAAGATAATAATAATAATAATAATAATAATAATAACAATAACAATAATAATAATAATATAATATTATTATTATTATTATTATTATTACTCACTGTTTCCAGTTCAGACTTGCGTTCTTTAAATTCAGTTTCTAGCTGCCGATCCTGACCTTGAGGTGTCCACATTTTTTCGGATTGGAAATCTGATACTACTGATTTACCCTGAGCCTCATCTCTGAGCTGGCTTTTCTGACCCTGCTGTCTTTGGGTGTTTTCCAATGATTCAAAGTTGTCTTTCAGTGTTTCCACCTCATTCTTTACCTCTGATAACCGATTCTGATGAGCTTTTAATTCTTGTTCTCGGGAACATTCACCCATGTCTATTGTCTTCAGCTTTTTAAGGAAATTATTACAATTATTACATGTATGTAGACTTTGAAACATGGGATAATAATAATAATAATAATAATAATAATAATAATAATAATAATAATATTATTATTATTATTATTATTATTATTATTATTATTATTATTGTTATTATTATTATAACAATAGTCCATCGAAGGGACTAACCCTAAAATGACTGGAAATTCCCAGGAATCCGAGATAAGGTGTCTCTTCAGTCCTTTTATACTGCCCATATTGAAACAATCTTTGTTATCCTTGAGCAACTCCAACTTATCAAAATCCCATGTCGGTATGACCATTTGCTTCGAAAGAGATGCGATATGGTGGCCACACTGGATTCCTCAGCGGCACTAATCTCATTCAGGACCAACTTGACACCATAAGAAGTCTTTCAGCGAAAATCCTATGCCAATCTGACTATCCATTCAGGCGAAGCTACAACAAGGTTTACAAGCTGGCCCGCCGTGGTGGCCATATTGTATGTCTAAGGGGTACTATTCTCATTCATGACCAACTAGATATCATAAGAAGCCTATCTGTGAAAACCACACATTCATACGACAATCCGGTCAAGAGTAGCGATAACAAGATGTTCAAGATGTCTATTGTGGTGAATGTGATATCAACACCATTTTCAATTAGTACCAGTTAGAAATGAGAAGTAGTCTTTCAGTGAAACATTCATGCCAATATGATTATCCGTTTAGAAGTGGCAATACTATTATCAAGCTGATGATTATGATAATAAATCTTGCAGGTGTTGATATAAAAGACTTTGATCCGATTCCAGCAGTCAGGAAGTGGAAGGGCAATCAAAACAGACATTTTTGTACAAAGAAAACAAATAGAATGCTTTCACCAAACTGATGAATTTTAAGTGAGTGGATTTACCATAGTGCAAATGTGGCAAGGTTATGATCGGTGAAAGGAATACTGTGTACATAGGTTTTGTTTAAAAAAATAAAGATAAAAATTTGTGCGGAAATAATAATAATAATAATAATAATAATAATAATAATAATAACAATAATCTTTATTTAACGAGGTTAACACATTTGGTCATAAAAAAACCCATCTGCTACGTTGTCCTCAATTTTTTACTCACACAGATTTAAAATGGATTAATATATGTAACTCTTGTGGTCAACAGGTACATATATGGACAATATACTATACACAACTATATACATTTCAGCATGTCAGAAGTCGTGTGCACACATTGTCTCTGGATACAATGATATAGTTCTGTATTGGGATGCTGTAATACATAATTACAGCTGGTCAAGAAAGAATTTCTTTATTGAGGTTTCAAACGAAGCAAAGGAAACTGAATTACGTATCCTCAAGGATAAGGTATTCAAAAAGGTAGGTGCTGATACAGTACAAGAGCTTTTGAAATGGTTGGTTTTCGACCACGGAATCTGGAATTCGTTGTTAGTTCTTGATCAGAGATTACGCTCAGTATTTGATGATCTTAGTTCAATTAGGTTAGATATATAAACTGGAGAAAGATCGTTTAGAGACTTATATGTCATGATTCCTTTAAAATAAGGAATACGTTTTTGTATAGGTAGCCATTGTAGACGTGAAAACAAACCATTAGAGTGAGTCGCAACTGGAAGATTCTAATTATTCGCGCTGCCCTTATCTGGAGTTTGTCAATTCTGGATAGATTATAATTGGAGGTGTTTCACCATATTGTACAGCCTTAGTCTATAAGTGGTAGTATATATCCCGAGAAATAAAGTTCAAGCGATTGGGGGGAGGTAGAAATTTTGACTGTAATTTTAAGAGAGTTCTTCTTTTGACAACCATTGTGCATATGTGATCGATATGTGCAATTCAGCCGAGGTGTTGATCAATGTAGGTACCAAGAAAATTTTTATTTTTAACACTAGATACGTCTAAGTCATTTAGAGTTAGAAGTATATCCATGTTAGTGGATAGGCGCTGCCTTGTTCCGATTGTCATACATTTCGTTTTAGATGCATTAATATACATTCTGTTTGGCTGACACCAAACTGATATATTGTTGAGGTCGATTTGAAGTTTATTTTCAACGGAGTCAAGAGATTTACTAGATGAATGCAGTGTAGAATCGTCAGCGAAAAGATCTCTGTTCGAGTGCACTGCATACAAGGTTAAGTCATTGATAAACAGTAGAAAAAGAAGAGGCCCAAATATTGAGCCTTGAGGAACAGCACTCAAAATATGACTTGCATCGGAAGTATATTTACCCGTAGAAACAACCTGGGGTCTTTTAGTGAGATACGACGTGAACCAAGTAAGTGAGTTTGAAGAAAACTTGTAGACTGATAGTTTTTTAATGAGCACTTAATGGTCAACCAAACCGAATGTTTTTTCAAAATTAATGAAGATTGCACCAGTAAGTTCGCCCGATTCAATTGTTAGTAGTCAGTGGTCAATACGTTTCTTCAATTCAGTTTGACATGAATGTTTCTGTCGGAAACCTGATTGTGATTTATACAAGAGTTGATACTTGTTAATATATCCGAAAATATGCTTGCTGACATGTTTTTCACTACTTTGTGAAACTATAGATAGAACAGGTATGGATCGATAGTTAGATGGGTCATTCTTTTCACTTCCTTTATGAATTGCGAATACTTTTGCTGATTTCAATGAATGGAAATTTACTGGAAGTGATTCTAGTTATTAACTTCTTTCCATGACACAGAGATTGATAAAGCCGACATTTTCAGAATTTTGTGGTGAATTCCATCTAGACCCGCCGATTTGTTTATGTCTATTTTAGTGATAATATCAATAGTATCAGTTAATGTATTAAGGGGGATATTAAAACAAACATGATATGGTACCCTTTCATTCAGGAAGGCAGTAAATTTATCTATGTTAGGCTCTGTAAATTAGACATGTCAAGTGTTTGGGAAATATTATTAAAAAATAGGTTCAGATGGTTTGCAATACCTTGATCATCAGTGTAACTAGTGCCATTAACTATAATTTCACTTGGACTTAGAAGTACTGGTTTCGTAGAAGTTAGTTCTCGAAAGTGATTTCAGATAGATCTGTTATCAGAGTTTGAGGCGATGGCTTCTTTGAAAAAGGAGCATTTATGTTTTGCAATGAGAGATTTTATTTTGTTCCGCCATATAAGATAATTGGTAAACTCTTTACATTTATGATAGTAGTTTCGTTTACAGCCTCAGCGATTTAATTAGTATACCATTCTGGTTGTTTTGATCGTTGAATTCTTTTCATTTGTATGGGAGCGTGTTTATATAGGATAGTAAGAAAACAGTAGTTCCAGATAGACAAATCATAATCCGGGTCTGTCTTAGGGAACCATAATGAGCTAATATTTTGAGACAGTTCAGAGTGAAATTCATTTTCAGCAAATTTTTTAAAGCATCGGTATTGCATGAACGATTCTGATTTGTTTTTCTTTGCGCCCTGTTGCTTACGAGTTGCACATATGGGATAGTGATCACTAACAGCGAAAGAGGATACGTTAATCTCGTAGAGGTTGTCAGGGTTGGTAGTGTATATGTGGTCGATCAGGGTAGAAGTACAGGCTGTTACTCTTGTTGGAACATTGATTAGCTGTGTGAGGTCGTACAGTTGTGTCATATGAAGCCATTTAGTGTCAATATCGGAGATGAAATCAACAATAAAGTCTCCCATGATAATTACTTGATTGTTAAAAGCTAAAGCGGCCTCTAGCTCGCGTTCAAATTGTTCAGTCCATGATGAGAGAGTTTGGAAGTCGGTAAGCAGAGCAGATATAAATAGATTTTTTTATTGAGGAAACTTAATTCGGTCCATATTGATTATACAGTGGATATTTCGAAATCAGTTCTTCTCCTGTAGGTTACGCTGTTTGAAACGTACATGACTATCCTTCCTCTCATGCTTTGGTGTCGATCTCGTCTTTCCAATGAAAAGTTGTTAATAGAAATAGCACAGTCAGATACAATACAGTCAAGAAACGTTTCATGCAGTTCAGTCACTGCAAGGTTGGATTCATTTTGTATCGAAAGTCTTAGTTTATCGAATTTTGGTAAGATATGTCTTACATTGAGGTTGACAAGTTGCATACCTTTCTTTTTCAAGCCAAAGGGTGTACAGTGTACATTCTTTCCAATCGGTGTAGAATCGAGGACAGATTAATTTTTTTATTTGTGAGCTAGAGGAGGAGACATTAAAAACCTTGTACGGTAAGACACTCAGAACAAATATCACCGAGAACATGCTACCTATTATTGACTGAGGTAAGTGTATTATTGTTGTACCCAGATTGATGTGCCTAATATTTATAATTCCAGGTAGGTACATCATGTCTATCATGCACGTGCTGTTGTTTTATCGACGTGTTCCTTTTCCAGGGCCTTATATTGCGATCGAGTCTGCCTCGGCAACCATGCCATGTATTATGTGTACTTGGGTTGCTTTCCCACCCATTACGAGTTTGCATTGCACGTCTGTGGCTTTTCTGTTGCCTAGGTTGGTATTGAGTAGCTGAGCATTGATTGCTCACGTTGGTAGATTTTGGTTTGAGTACATGAGTAACACTGTGCATGTTTTTCAATAAGTTTGATGTGCCCGGATCTCTAATATGAATCAGGTCAGAATGAAAGAAAGTGGATGGTAACTGACACGACGTTAGAAAAAAAGGTGTCGTTGTTTATATATGTATGGTAGGTTGAACTATCTGCCAATATTTATCAATATGTCATCATACTGCGTCATGTCTACGTCCCGTCATGGAATAAGGCCAGATTGAACGAACTTATCTGCCTGGAGGAGTAAGTGGTTGATAAGGGACTTGCATTTAATCTCAAACTGGTTTAGGTCCAGACCTCTATCAGTATCATTTTCTCCTACTTGGGCAATAACTGTGTGGTATTTATTGAGATCAAGCTTGTTTAATTCTGTTTTGAGACTGTCAATGGTGGCACCACGCTATGATTTCACATGTACATCACACGAAAGTCCTCTGGTGTTGATTTCTTTCAGGATAGATGATCACGTAATCAGGGTTTTTGTTGGGGAAAGAGGACTATGACAAAATCGATATTGATCTGTCTGAGGCTGTTCGTAACTTTCTTTAGTGTTTATTGATTTGTTAGGTCCTGGTTTACCCCTGTCTATACGGATAGTGGTCGTTTTGTGTTCCGACCTTGGATACTTTGTATTAGCTTTAATCAATTCGATTATTTTTGTGCTTTGTTTAGTAATACAATTGTTTTTTATATTTATTGAATGTTTGTCATCTAATGTTTGCTGTTTGATTTCCTCAAGTTGCATTGAGGGTGATTCGTCATACATAGCCATGCGTTTTGTGATGCTGGATATTTGGTGGTTTATGTTTACAAATTTTGATTCTATATTGTTTGACAGTTTGTATTTGGTTTAAAATGACCCTTGTACACACATGTAATTCATCTATCGAAGTCTGAACCGCTCTCAAGTCCTTAGGTATTTTTCTACACTGAGTACAGAGCCAGAATCCTACTGGGCCTGTTTTGCTAATACAAACACCATTATCATGGTACCAGGCCATGCAAATGTTACACCTTGTCATGTTTTTAAATTGTTGTTTGATTTCCCTATTGCTTTGCAGTCAGAGCTACTTATATCTTAATTATTAGCTTCGGCGCGATTTTCATCAAGTTTCGTCGAGAGACTGCTTGAGTTTCTATATGTCTGTTTCACTTGTGGTATACTGTCGTCCATAACGCTTGATTCGTTCTGCTGCTCATTCAGATTATCACAATATGTATCTATGCTATTTCGACCAGTTTCAACGTCATCCAGCTATGAAATAGTGTGGCATCACTTTCCGTGACTGTGTAATATGTAGTGTTGGAAGGAGTTGATTCTTTCTCTTTTTGATGTTCAGGCTTCGTTAATTCTTGCATCCGTTTTCGAGCTTTCAAACGCGGTTCATCATTGCTGAGCATGTTGCTGCTGTAATGGGCTGTGCTTTCAAGAGATTTTTTTATGATTGGGCAAATTAATACACATGTAGGCACAAATCATATCTCTGTATTTAATTTTGTTGAAGCAGCATAATTCGTCAAGAGAGAGGCCACTGATCAGGGATATATATTTTTCTCGTAATTCCATTTCAACTTTCGCCATTTCCACTGGTACAGAATGAAGGTCACATATTTTGGGTTTGTAGTTAAATTACACTAGAATGCACTTTTAGGACACTTGCACAAAATAGAAAGGAGTGGTCTAGTATTAGGAGTATATACTGTAAATTTCGCTGTTCTTGCTTGGCTACTGTCCACACAGCGTAGTCATGAGTCGCCCTTGCTTAGGGAACATATAGTATACTACGCTGTATAGGCTGACCTCTATCATTTGTTGAACAATGGACTCCAAATATAGACGACCTCGTATGTGCAGATAAGAACGAATCACTACTTGATCCAGATAGATAAAAACAACAAAACATAAAAGTCAAATGAGTATCAAGACTGAGTTTGAACTGAACGTAGTAAATCATAGGGATACACTTATGGTTTGCTGCTACCACCTGATGAGACCTATGGAGGGGTCAAAACATTTTTTTATGAATATGTATTACTAAAATACTAAAAGCAGATTCATGCGTGTCTATGAAGTCTGTCAAAAATTCTTGTTGAACTCGGGAAAATTTAAGGGTCACTGATATATATATATATATATATATATATATATATATATATATATATATATATATATATATATATATATATATGTGTGTGTGTGTGTGTGTGTGTGTGTATTCGACTGACTGAGCAAACAGAACAGAAGAATACAGTGTTTCAAACATAAAACTAACTGCTGAATAAACGATCAGTAAATTAGTTCCACTTTCTCAAAATACATTTTATTCACGTTTGTCTGAAATGAAACTTTGTGCTAGAGATAATCCATTTTGCATTAATTGCCTTAAATGTGTATTTATTGAGGTCGATCGAGACCTTTTCTGAGAGTACATCTGCACTGATCTCCCTCATTTAATTGACCAATAGCCTGGACTGTGACATATAAATCTGGGTAATGCATGTGCTTGGCACAAATAGTTGTATCATTTTCCTTTAAATGAGATAGCAGCTTCCCCCTGCCATATACTTTGAAAATATCAAAAAAGCGCTACCACCTTTCAAGTTTCCCGCATGTGTACCACTGTTTCAGCAGCACAGTTATAGTTGAGAGAGTGAAACACATTTTCTACGGAACTATTTATATATGGAAAAGATATAAGTTTTGTTTCGAAAACTGTATTTTTTTGTTTTTATTTTTATTTTTGTTTTATTTTTTTTTTGGGGGGGGGACGTTGTAACCAAATTCAATTCAGTAATACTTACCTAATACTATTGCATTGCTTTCCATTCTGGGACTCATAGTCTCTCATCCAAGCTACATTATACAGGATTCCTTCCTCCAGTTAGTACTGGAAGGTCATAAAACTAAAAAGAACCAGATCTCAGTCTGATTCCATTGTCACAGCCCAAATACGGCATACTATCCTCTTTGGCTTGGGCCTATATTACAGGACATTAGAGTAGGGTGGGAGGGTGAAATCGTTTCAACAGTAGCAAGTAAGTATTACATATTTAGAATTAGTTTTACCTCTTCTCCCCAAATACATTTTAGTAGCAGTAATACATAGCCTGCTGTTATTTTAGATACCGTTTTATTGCTGAATTTACCAGTTAGGAGGGAGACTCGTGGCCTCAGCAAATCTAGAATAACAAACTATTGTACGCACCCTTACTTAGGAGTGTTCACTACTGTAGGTTCGTAGAAGGTTGAGCTATTCTTGTGCCGTTACAATCGGGTCCAACTCTGCTCTGGCGCGTCAAAGATGGAAGGTAAAATGAGAAGAAGGTAGTATGAGACCGCCGGAACGTGTCTCTCATAACATCATCTAAAGATGAGTGATTCAAATAGGCCCAAGAAGTAGCAATATCCCTAACTTCATGGGCTTTAATTCTAATGAACGAAAGGTCCCTCTCAGTGAGGGATCGATAAGCTCTCTTGAAAATTGTGAACGCCGAGCCCTTAATAGGTAGGAAGATATGCTTACGACCCTTCCTTCTCCTCTTAAAGTAAGGCAAATAAAACATTAAGACCATAACTGGGCAAAGGAGTCTATTTTGCACATCCCCAGCAAAGACATAACTGTGATTGGGGATCTCAGTAGGAAGTGGAGCTAATGAAGGTAGCTGATTCTTAACCAGAAACTCAGGTTGGCAAGGAAGAGAAACGGATTCTAATTACTTTGAACAGTACAACAACCCTTTTCTACAGACAAGGCATGAAGCTCACTCCTCCTCTCAGACGCCAAAGGAGAACAATAACAGAATCTTAAGGTAAGCTAGGTTATCGAAGGAAGCTTTCACTCAACGGTTTATGGGGGAGAGGTTGGGGTTGACAATGCCCAAAGAACGCACAGTAGATTCCAACTAGGCAGTTTTGAGCGAGACACCGGTCTGTGCAGCTCAAAACGCCCAATAAGATCAGAAAGATGAGGGTCAAATCCAATAGCGGGACCCTAGAGAACTTAAGAGAATTTTAAAAGGCTGTTCTATAGCCCTTAATAGTGGAAATCGAACATTCTCTATTCTTGAAAAGAAAGAGAAGAAAATATGCAACTGTGCTCAAAGGGGGACAGCAAGGATTACCACGTTTCCTACAGTACCAATCACAGAAGATTCTCCACTTTGCATAGTAGACCTTAGAAATGTACTGTCTCCTAGCCTGGACGATGCAGTTTTGGCAACTTTGCCTGAAACCTGGTCCTGGCGGAGTGATTGCTTGAGATGAGCCAAGCGTGAAGGTGGATAATCTGTGGTGTGTTTTGGAGTAGCCGAGCAGTGGAGATCCTGTCTAGGTGGAGCAACTGGGGAATCATTGTAAAAGGTGGGAAGGCGTACGCGAACTTACCATCCCACTTTAGACTGAAGGCGTCCACTACGCAAGTCCCCTGATCTGGGACCGGAGAAACATAAAAAGGAAGCTTGTTGTGCATCCTTGTCGCAACAAAGTCCACCAAAGGTCTCCCCCGCAGATGGAAAATTGACTCTGCTACCTCCTGGCACAGAGACCATTCCATCACGGACCCTTCTAGAAACCGGTTCCGATTTAGCCACCAACCCAGGTGGTGGGGATAATCGGATCCTACAGGATCCTTGTGTGGTCTCCAGTTTGCTAAAAGCAGGAACTGGAGAGGGAACAAAGTAAAATCTTCATAGGTCAACCAAATCCGCCGTGGAGTTCAGAGTAAAACAAGCCGACAGCAATATCTTGGCCAGTGGAGCCGTTGTGAGGGACAAGATTTCGTCGATCCTGTCCAGAAGAACACGAACTCTCCCAATATTGGTGAGGAAATTCATCCCCACATATATGAAGTTATGAGAAAGGATGATATCCGACTTCTCTCTGTTTGGGGTAAGACTGAGACGGGTAACTGTGGACCAACAGAGAGACACGTCCATTAGAAGCGAATGTCTGAGGACATTGTGCATCAACCAGTCGTCGAAATACTGGAGGATGGGAATCCCTAGAGACCTCCGGTGGACTACAACTACCCAGATTACCCTGGTAAAAGCTCTGGGATTGGAGGCTTGTCCTAACGGAAGATTTCAAAATTGAAATACCCCCTGGACGAGACAAGAGATATTTATTTTCTGTGTGGAGAGAGAATGAGGATATGAAGATACATATCCTGGAGATCGATTGAGACCGCCCAGTCACAGGTCCTTATGGCGTTCCTGACCGATGCCGTCATCTCCAAATTGAAGCGTTCTTTCTGAAGAAATTTGTCTAAGGCGTAAAGGTCTATTATGAGTGGAAACTTTCCATCTTTTATTGACACCAGAAAAATCCCGGAATAGAAGACAGATGTCTGGCCGGTTTTTTTTTCGTTTTTTGTTTCTTCTGAATGCGGGCTGATTCAGACTGTTGCTGATTCGAACCATGGCTGATTTGGACCAAATGCCAGACTGACTGGGACCATGTGAAATAATATAAGAAAAACAATGGAACGCACGTACCTGATTTATTTTAGTAGCTATTACTGTTTTTGCATACATAGTAAGCGAATGTAAAAGGTTGAATTTCAGCTCTTAAATCTACATAAGCTTCTATTTTTTATCCAAAATAACTTTTCAATGTTTACAAAAAGATAAAGTTGTTCTTTGAATTAATATCTTTGAAAAAATATTTTGAAACTTGCCACAAATCAGGCAAGGATTGCCGACTTTCGACACTATCAAATAGTAATGTATATAAATTGACCCATGGCTTTTATTGATTCCTTACAAATATTGGGTTTTCTTCACATTATATTTACCGAATGAATATTGTGTAAAGAGTTATTGACTGTTATCGTTTAATTTTTATCTTGCGAGTAAAATCTCAAACCAGTGAACTAACTTATTTTATTATATTCTAACCGTTGCAAATTTTGCATATTTTAATGAACATAAATATTTCATTTACAGCACATATTAAATCTTAATTTCTGAATAGAGCTTTTATTATGTATTAACATATATATATATATATATATATATATATATATATATATATATATATATATACATATATATATATATATATATATATATATATATAGATATATATGCATATATATATATATATATATAGATATATATATATATATATATATATATATATATATATATATATATATATATATATATATATGTATATACTATCATAACACTTCCATATAACCTAAAATCAGCAATATATTTTGTGTTCGAGATTTGTATTAAATGATGTAAGTTGGAAAATAAAAACAAAAGTGCTTTAGTTTGAGCTGCATTGATCAAACAGGTTTTGCAAATTGATGGTTGGATGATTTCACTATTATTGTTTACAATTAACTTAAGGGCATACTGACTAAAAAGGGTATTAAACAGACGTTGATAATAATTCAGTGTTAGCATTCTGCATACAATTAAATGATACATTATGAATTTAGAGAAGAAAATTAGCATGCGGTTCTTTAAACAAAGATTACCTTATCATTTTCTTTATTATAATTAATACGAGGTCCACAAGATTAGCAGAATATAGACGTATGATACTGACATATGATATTGTATTGAACTAAATCATAAATTTGACAGGATACTAGTTTAAGTCTTTTTTTCATATAGTACTATTATTGTATAATACGACATATAGTTTAAAGATTAATTCTACATAAATCGAATAGAAGCATAAATATACTCAGACCAACATATATGGGACGAAACAATGTTACTACATGGACCCCGTTGTCACTTTGTTTTTAGTGTTAGTAATTGCATTATTTCTCAATAAAATTGAATCTACTATTTCAATCTAGCAGAAAGGTAAATGAGCTGTTTTAAAAATATTTCACTATTAAAAATTGACAATGCAAGATAAACAGTTTTACATTATTTCATTTAATTTTTTATACAGAACAACGTCATTATCTCACATAAAACCAGGGTTTTGTTTCCTTAAAATACAGTTTTGAACTGCTCAACGAACCAGGCAAATGACGAGAAATATCATATTTGAAACAATTGTAAATGTCACATTTAAATCTAAGACAAAACCTAATAATATTTCGTATGGTCTAAATCAGCCCTTAAGATGGTCCGAATCAAACCGACTTTTGGTTCGAATCATCCCGTAATTTGGTCTAAATAAGCCTGGTCCGAATCTGACACGGTCCGAATCAGCCTGCACCCATTTTTCACCAACTTTACTGCGCTCTTCCGCAGAAGGGTTTGTACCTCTTCCCTTAAATGTGCCAGTTTGGACTGGTGTAAGAAGATGGAGATCCATGATAGCGCAATATGTTCCAGAAAACGAAGCCGGTATCCATCCTTTATGGTGGAGAGGACCCACACATCGTGCGTGATGCCCTACCAAACACCTGAAAATAGGGTTAGCAGAGCCAGAAGGGATGAAACAAGTCTAAGGTCTGTAACATCTGTCCTAGTCTGAAACCAAGGGAGGGGCATACATGGTGCCATTAGGGGGAAAAAAGCCTCGTTCCTCGTTCCGAAGCTCCTCATGGGGGTTGATGGGACTGACCCTACTATTGGACCTTCTTGGTGAACAAGAACATAACTCATCCCTTCAAAATCATCTAGGGAAAAAGTCTCACCCTCCCCCCGTTTTGTGTTTGCCTAGGCTGGAGGGGATGAAACAGGTTTGAGGCCTTTAATGTCTGCCCGAGCTTGAAGCCAAGGGAGGGACATCCATGGCGCCATGAGGGGGAAGAAAAAAGGGGTGTACCCACATCCCGTTGAGATACAAAGGACACAAAGGGAATGCTGATAAGACAAAGGGGAATGCTGATAAGACCCTCTTACTTTGTCCGGTGATTACAGGACTACTCGCTATCCCTATTGTGATCAACGGGGGGGGGGGGGGGGGGAGGGGGGATGGTGTGCGAGAATCGACCTGATCTCTGTCCCCAAACTAATATTGTTACCCCATTGATCGGTGTTCAAAAGCCGGTGGCCAGTCACGAAACAAAGACCGGTCCGGAAACGATGAGCTGATGTCAGAGCCCACATCAAGTTTATTTGAGCGAAATCTCTGCTCTTCCTTCTCAGGGTGGCGCGATTCGCTAGTCAAAATCAAAGGGACACCAAATTTGAGAAGGCGCTGCTCCTCCTCACCAGGTGGGCGCGACTTGCTATCTGGTATTGTTTTCTCCCTTTGGAGAGACCCATGGTCTGACAACATCGGATCGAGCGCCAGGGATCCTTAGACCTTATAACATTTCCGAACCACAGAATTCTCAGAACATTCTTGCCCCACATTGGCCTTATTCTTCCCCCAAAGTAGAAAACATCCAGACCTTTCCTGAGAACGAAGATGAGGAATAATAATGGGCTTTTCTTCCTCTTCTTATACTTAGGGCGACTTTCAGCCAAGTCCCACATTTTGTCAGACAAAAGACAACAGATTGGTCAACCGTCCATGCATGCGTGCACATCCTGTGCACCCTATGCAGATGGCAGGTGGGCTGTCTCACTGGACTTTCTTATGCCCACAGTTTCCCACACCATGCGATATTTTACTCGAATCATTCAAACCGTATTTGCTTCTCAATGCTAGGGTTACAACCAACCCTATGAAAATCATAAAGTACCAAACTACATAGGGGTTATAAAAAGATAGAAATGACCTAAAATGTGATAGTAGTGTAGGGGGGGTACTGAGCTACAAAGGGGGCACTTGAGCTACGTACGGGAGTTTAACATGGAGTGGGGCACTTGAGCTACGTACGGGAGTTTAACATGGAGGGGGCACTCTGGCTACGTACGGGAGTTTAACATGGAGGGGGCACTTGGGGGACAAACGGGAGTTTAACATGGCGGGGGTCTCTATAGGGACAACGGGAGGGAGGGAAATAGAATTAATCTTTCTTGAAAAAGGGTGGTCCTGTTGTATGCCTCCCAAATATTTAAGATATGTTATGTTTTGCTGCACACGCCTTGCGGCTACAAACAATGTTACAACATTTCCCAAAACCGAAGACGGGAGAACAGTAAAAACACGTTTTGTTTTATCGACAGTCTGAAATGGACTGACTGAAAATACATTGTTACAGTTTTCATGAACGCATGTTTGGGCTCAAGAATGAGAGTGTAGAATAGGACGGGTTATAGAGTGCAGAATTGGATGGGTCATACTCGAGTCATTCTTACACCGTAGAGCTATGTGCTTGTTTGTTTTGTTTGTTTGTTTGTTTTTTTTTGTTTTTTTTTGGTTTCCTTCTGAAAACAGTAGATCTAGAATTTTTTCGTGACACATTGCAGTGACAAAATAGGAACAAAGCTAAGATACCTGACATGCACAAGAACAACTAAACTCAAGATTTTATATGAGCCAACGATTGACCTATGGAAGAAAAATCGTTGTACAATTTTTAAAGGTTGCAAGTTTTTGAAAAAATTACAAAACTAACGTCACATTTCACATAATCATTGTGACTACTGCCAACATTTGTGGAGAGGCATCTTAAAACGGGAACAGATACCATTATCATTTCAATCGAAATCATTGTATAAGAAACTTAGTGTTTGTGAAACAGAGAGAATTGACATTACGACGGAGAGAGAGAGAGAGAGAGAGAGAGAGAGAGAGAATATTTTATTCCTACTTTTAAAAATATCACGACACTTACCTTTTTTTATGGTATATTTTCCTTAAGAAATTTCAAAATCACACATTCCATTTTTAAAAAATCACATCGATAGGAAAAAAATCCTCTTTTTTCGGTAAAATATCACAAGATTGAATTGGAGACATAGTCTACTAAAATCCTTCTTTTGAAAACGTAGATGTAAAATTCTCACAAAATAATACATCCAAACGTTCTGTGATGTATTTTGACTTAAGGCTGATACACTTTCCATTGATCACAAATTATACGATGGGGTTGTGCACAGAACATTAGATTATAATGGTCTAGGACTAAAAGTAACACTAAACTTCCGAAATTGTTAGCGGAGACTGAAAATAATCCTGAAAAAAAAAAATGGAAAAAATTGGCTGACTAAAAAATAGTACTAAAATTTCGTAACTCATTAAAAAATATTTTGTTATTTTATATTTTTTTATATACAAACCCAAATAAACCCAAAACCCAAACCCAAACCTAACACACTATCCCAAATGCCTTGTGTGCTGCCTAAAAAAGCCCCAAAAACCTGCTATCAGACGAAAGGGTATGACAAAGGGATGAAATCACGCCAACATACTATCCAACATATAAACCATCCATTTTTTTTACTTTTTTAAAAAATTTTTTATATATCAAACACAAAACTTACACACACTACACAACCCTTTTTTTATTTTTTAAATTTTTTATTTTTTATCCAACACATACACCACACGATCCATTGCGCTGACCTAAAAATAGGGTTCAGATCGACAGTGAGATAATAGATAGAGGGGGGTGACTTCAGATCGATAGAAAGAGAGAGATAGAACATAATCATTATTATTTCAAATTCAATAAAAAACCACACAACACCATATTTTTTTTTCAACAATAACAATAATAATAATTATATTTTATTTAATTTATATACATTATGTTACTCCTTGTAATAAAAACAATTTCATATAATTCCAATACAGTTCAATTCATTTTTATATTATTACCATTTCATCGTCTTCTTGTTCTGGCACTTCAGTAAGATTCTTGTCTACAATTCTCTCATAACTTTCTTCTGGACTCTCATTGATAAACTCCAACTTAATAAAATGTCCATTATCATCTTGAATCCACTTCCGTTTTTGACAAATCCTGTAAACTTCACAAGGATTTAATCCAAAACACCTTGCCACATCACGAATGGAATCCATTCTACTATATAATCCTGAATTCAAGTCAGTTAATTTCACAGGTCTCACAAATCCTTTAGTGACTTGACTCTTCTTCTCTGGCTCTTCCCATCTAGATTGAAATCTTTTCTGGAACTTCTTCGAAAAGACTGACTTATAAATCCCCTTACAGCAACGGTAGATACTTCTGTATGACAATCAAAATATTGAGTAGCCTTTGTCATACTTCCAAATCTTCTTTCCTCAGTCTCACCCAACAAACTGGCACAACACACTTCTAGCACTTCCAAAATTAACTCTCCTTTTTTCTTTATCATTCTTCACATGCTTGTGTAGACATGTTTGTTCACTAGCAGTCATCACTTTAAGATTTTCTATTCTATCATCATCAAGTACATCATTGAGATGTACCACTCTACTCTGTCTTGGTAGATCCAGTCCATTTACTGCTTCAAAGACAAATCTTCCTCGATTTGTAATTTTCCTCTTTTTTTCCTTCCTTACCAGCAACCTGAATATCTATCATTCCAGTTGATCTCAATCTTCCTTTGACTTTCCTTCCAGACTTCAAATGATAGACATTTCCAAGTATGTCTACAGCATATTTATCATGCACTTTATGAACGTACTTATTCAATTGAATTCCAAAATCTCTTTTTTGTGAACGTGGTGGACATTCTGAAGGCCAATGTCCTTTCTCTTGGTAGATATAGCAAGTATCTTGACTTTTATCTCGATCGCAGTACTTTTCCATCTTCACAGTTTGAAAGTACAATCTCAAAGACTGATTCTGAAGGTACGAAGGTCTCTCTTTATATACTCTCCAACGTCATTCTTTCTACGTCATTCTTGGCTTCGCGGTGTTTACACTTCATGACCCTGAATCTAAAAAACCACATGACCTAAAAGAAACTACTTTTGATAAAAAAACCAAAGTTCACTTTCTGTAATGCTTGTGTGGCTTGAATCTAAACACTGGAGTCATAGTTTCCTTTTCTTTTTCATTCTCACTCTTTCTCTTGTGTTTCTTTAATTTCTTCTTCATAGGAATCCTGTTTTCCTTTTCTTCTTCTTCTTCTTCATTCTCACTGTCTTCCATTCTTCTTACTCTCTTCTTACTTTTCTTGATGATATGTTCTTCTTCTTCTTTTAGGTTTGTTGATTTTGAATCGGTTTCCTCCCTCTCCTCTGCTAGAGTTTCTTCTTCTTCTTCTTTATGAGGACATTCATAAGACCAATGTCCTGGTCCTTTACAATGATAACAGATATCTTTTCTTCTGTCTCTCTTTTGCTGTTGACGTTGTGGACATTCTGGAGCCCAATGTCCTTTCTCTTGACAGATATAACAAGTATCTTCACTTTTATCTCTGTTTTGGTGTTGCCGTTGTGGACATTGTGTAGCCCAATGACCTTTCTCTTTGCAGATATAACAAGTATCTTGTCTTTTATCTCTGTTTTGGTGTTGCCGTTGTGGACATTGTGTAGCCCAATGACCTTTCTCTTTGCAGATATAACAAGTATCTTGTCTTTTATCTCTGTTTTGGTGTTGCCGTTGTGGACATTGTGTAGCCCAATGACCTTTCTCTTGGCAGATATAGCAAGTATCTTGACTTTTATCTCGAACGCAGTACTTTTCCATCTTCACAGTTTGAAAGTACAATTCCAAAGACTGATTCTGAAATTCTGAAGGTACGAAGGTCTCTCTTTATATACTCTCCTCTCTCTATATAAAGGTGCCTGGGTGAAAACTGAATCAGTTTCAAAGTAAAGTTCAAGATGAAAAGATCACACCCAAACCATGATAAAACAGAAGAAGAACAAGAACAAACCATGAGGCCACGACGACAAAGGTATTCCGTGCCGCCTGAAACACCCTTAGAGGAAGTACTGGCTCAAGTCCATGCCAGTGACTTTGAAGATGAAATGAGTGAACAACAACCTGAAACCCAAACTTCCAAACCACCACTGTCACCCAAAACCAAAACCACTACTACTACCAACACCAGAACCCCTTACCAAGAAAGTCCTACTACCGTGGCTCCTGAAAATTACTATCGGATTCGAGAGACACAAAAAATCACTTCTCGAAAATTTAGGACCACGGCCTATACACATACGGTTCACTTCAAAGACTTCAAGTCCGAAGTACCTCCCGAGAAAGCGGCGCAGTTCATTAGCGATTTGTGGGAATCTGTCTTAATCAACTTGAAACGGCAATGTGGAGCTAAAGAAGAGGATCGGTTGAGACTAGCCATCCATCATGACCAATTGAAGAGTCCTGTTTGGATTGAATTTAGCAGTCCGGAAGAATTAACACCAGATAAAGTCATGTCCAAAATAGAACATGTGCAACAATCCAACGACAAGTTTACCATCACCGATGGAAAGGCCACACTTTACTTGACTCACGTTTCCCCTCCTTGAGGAAGTGGACGAAGTAGGAAACCGTTACTGGTGGACGATATTCGAAGTACCCAAACGCAGTGTCGTCCAAATCGACAATACTCAAGACCAGATGTGCTTTGCTCGGGCTATTGTGGTGGGACGAACATATGCCAACAAGAACGAGAGCAAAGAATGGAAAAGAGCCTGGAATAACATTCGACAGTCGGACAGAACCAAACAACGAAATAAAGCAGAACTCCTGTTGCAACAAGCAGGCATCCCTAACCAGCCAAGTGGTTAACTTTGAGGTTTTGAAAAATGCTTTGCTGTCTGGACAAGTGGAAGACTTTCGAGTGCACAGTTAGAACCTCACAAGATTGTACGCCTACCAAATCATAAAATAGTGAATCGACCTGTTCAAAAAGTGTATCGTATCGTGTACCAAAAAAGAGTGAGACTTCCAGATCACACCACTTTACCTTACAGACACGCCGATTTGGAGAAGTATAAAAAAGGAACCCCTTCCAAACCTAACCCTTCATTCTCACTTTCAACGTTAACCAAGAAGCAAGAAGAAAAAAAAGATGAGTCACCACGACTTGGAGTGTGATGCAGTACCATGCGATGAAACGGATTCTGTACGGTTTGGTATTGACGTTAATGACAACAAGGTGAATGTGGGTCCCTATTTGCATATCAGAATACCTGTGACTTTACTTGGTTATTCCAAGTATGAAAGTCGACTGGAGTCATTCCAAGACAAGTGGCCAAAATTTCTAGAAGGACCTAAACCGGAAGGTTTAGCTAGATCTGGATTTAAATACACGGGAGAAGGAGATAAAGTTCAATGTTTTAGTTGTGGTGTGAAACTTTGCCATTGGGAGCCTACCGACTCAGCTTACATTGAACATGCCAGATGGTCTCCGCACTGTCAGTTCTTACCTTTAGTCGCCTTAGAACAGTTCGGGTACGATGAGCCAGATGCCAAACAGAAGAAGAAGTAGTTTTTAAAAAAAATTCCGTGTCGGAGGAGAATACTTCTTCTTTAGAAGAATACGGAAACTTTACCAGAGTACATTCGTGGCTTGCCTTTGAAAGTGCGCGAAAAGATTTACCAAGAGTTTGCCAAAGATCTAGCCCGTCACCACTAAGTGTCTATTATTAGACACAGCCTGGCTATAAAAGAGTGGGTATGCCTGAACTCTACACGCCACTCGTGAAACGGATTCCGTGGAAGGAAAGCATAGATAAAATTAAGACCTTAGAGGATTATAAAAAAGTGATACAAGAACTGTATCCATTAAATTTTGGACGTTATGTGGTATGTGTCTTAGTGACTACTTATCTTGGATTTCGTTTTCCAGGACATTCGTTGTGGAATATTTTTGAGGACAAGTGTTTGCCTTGGATTCTTTTGAAGGATCCGTGGTTGTTTTGGACTCAATTGTTGAGTACCAAAAAACAATATGACCGTGTGTTCTTCTTCGGACTTAGTAGAAGAAGAAGACTATAAAAACTTGATTTTATCAGTCCACGAAAGACAAATTGTACGTATAGCGTTGAGAGTGGTGATGAAAATTAGTGACGTACTTCCATGTGAAGAAGACATTCGTCACACTTTATCTGTGTATAAAACATTTCAAGAAGTGTGTACTGCTAGTGAGTTACACCAACAACTTTTCCATTGGAAAGATGTACGACCCTGGAGAAACCTTGGTTTCCAATATTGGTTACAAGAAGTGGCCCAGTTCAGCCAAGATTTGGCAACCACTTATTGATAACATTCTAAAAGTGAAAAAAAAAACAAATGGGAACCTCCATGGGAAACTCTAAAAGAAGAAGAAGAAGTACCTGACACCACTACCACTACTGCTGTGGTTCCAATACCTCTTGAGGAGGAACACCACTACCACCACCACCACCACCCTTCTTTACCACCACTACCGTCAGTGAATTCAAAAAAGACGAGTAGAAGAAGAATGTTACCACAAACAGTGGTGTCTTTCATGACTTGGACACAAAACAATTGTTGTTCCTTTTCTTGTTTAGAGAGAACTTTAGCTGTTTTAGTGATAGTCTTAATTGTGTACGTGTTCGGTTTAATTGTATATTTTCTCACAAATTCACTTCTTCATGTAAATTAGTAAAATATGTTATTGGTTGTTGGTTGGTTTGTTTTTACAAAAAAAAAATAAACGTGTATGAAAACGTATAAAAAGCCTTGGGTTTTTTGTCTTCTTCTCAAAAATCTTCTTACCTCAATCATGGCTACATCATTCTCCTCCTCTTCTACCTCTTCCTCCTCTTCTGTGGTGAAAGTAATTGACGAAAAATTAGATCGTCAAAGTTGGAATGCTTTGTATCTGCGCCATCCATTTAACATGTTAATTGCTGGACCGAGTGGTTCAGGCAAAACCGAATTTGTCAAACGATTGATCGAACACAAAACTGATTTGTTTGATCATCCACCTCAACGTATCGTGTGGTGTTACAAAGAGTGGCAACCGTCTTACACGTTATTGAAAGAAAGTCAAGGAGAAACCATTTCGTTTGTAGAAGGCATCCCTCACGAAGACGATGGAATCGTGTCTGACGTGAGTCAAACTCATTTAGTTATTTTTGATGACATGTTAGGAGAAGACGAAGAAGAAATTAAACTTTGGTTTACACGAAAAGGTCACCATCGTAATGCTAGTATTGTGTACATAACACAAAATTTATTTCAACAGAGTAAAGCCCATCGAACTATTAGTTTGAATGCTCATTACGTGGTCTTGTTTAAAAGTCCCAGAGACAAATCTCAAGTACAAGTGTTAGCCAAACAGTTAGGAGCTCCTTGGCTCAATTATGCGTACGACGATGCCACTCAAACCCCTCACGAGTATTTACTCATTGACTTAAAACCGACCACTCCTGACTATTTGAGATTTCGTGCCAGTATCTTTCACTCTTGGGGTCAAGAAGGTGGTCCTGTCATTTACACGTCCCCTTCAGTCCATTTTTAAAAAAAAACTATAAAAACAACCTACAGCGTCATTTTTGTCTCACACTCTTTTTGAGAGAAGAAGATGACTTCCTTTCAATCGCATCCTTCGGCTAAATTGATTCGTGCCTTGTATGGCATTAGTCGTGAAAAAAATGCACAAGTCCGTGCTCATTTGTTAGAAGCGAGTCTGAAAGAAGTGTTACGATGGTTTACTTTGACAGCACGTCAATTACTTCAAGGTATCATTCACATCCCTCATCAAACTCAACGTTTTTTTCAAAGACATAAATCGGCATTGTCACAACTGGCTGATCCTAGAATCGATTCACGGACTAAAAAACAAATCATTTTAACTCCTGGTGGAAGTGGTTCTTTAGGAGGGGTTATGATTCGTTCCCTTTTGAAATGGGATCCTAATGATGCCAAAGCCAAAAAACCCAAATCACCTAAAAAGAAGAAGAAGAAGAAAGTCAGCCAAAAAAAAAAGAAAAGCCCCCAAAAGAAGAAATCCCCAAAGAAAAGTCGTGCCAAGAAGAAGAAGAAAAGAAGTACTTCTGCAACCAGGAAGAAAAAAACACTACCACAACAACAGACCCCATTAGTAACAAGGTCACCTTTTGCGTCCACATCTTCTTCACCTTTTACCATGATGCCTGTCAAACCAGACTTAAGTCCCGTGTTTCCTAATTTAATGCAAAAATGGAAACCTATTTCAAAAGTGACCCCGTCGGGACCGTCAACTTCAACTGATTTAGCCATGGCAGCAGCTAGCAATAAAGTACCATCCCCTAAAACCAAAGTCCAAGAAAGAACTGGCATCTTACAAAGTTTAGTAGATTTATCCAAACAAGAATTGAGTCGATTTAGTCCTTTGAAAACACCTCAACGTCGAGTCAGACCTGTCGTGAAGTTGGTACGTCGTGCAGACAATCAGTGGAGACGTGTTCCAGTATAAAATAGAAGGGTACCCTGCTAAAAGACTTCAGACTTGTTTTCTACCGACTAAAAAAGATGGCTCCCAAACATTCACACCACCAAAAAAAGAAGAAAACCACCAAAAAAGGACGACTTCTTCCCCCTCGTCTAGCGAAACATTGGGATGTCTTGTCTGTCTTGACCAAATCCAAACCTCC
Source organism: Margaritifera margaritifera (assembly GCA_029931535.1). Taxonomy (NCBI): domain Eukaryota; kingdom Metazoa; phylum Mollusca; class Bivalvia; order Unionida; family Margaritiferidae; genus Margaritifera; species Margaritifera margaritifera. Next base: position 125,423 of record JAQPZY010001164.1, read on the forward strand.
CATGCGAAAACAACTCATTCAAACAGCTCCTAAAGAAATCATTGATACCGTGTGTGAATGTTGTTTGAACGTGTTGAAAGGAACGGTACCTTTGTCCAAGATACAGAAACAAAAATTAGGGAAACATCGGAATGTTCTTCGTCAAATGGTGAAAAAGAAAATACCTCTTCAACAAAAGAAAAAAATGTTGGTACAACGAGGAGGATTTCTACCTATGCTGTTAGGACCATTGTTAAAAATAGCCGCTCCTTTGTTAGGAACGATTGCTGGACCACTTTTAGGAGGAGTCATGCGATAAAAAAAAGAAGATAAAAAGGACCACCCTTCTCTGAAAAGACCACACCTTTTTGGTACCTTTGAATGAAATGGAAGGACGAAAACTGACTTTAGTACCTTACAAACGATGGATGGAATTTCATCGTTGGAACGAACAACGGATACCTCATTTACCACCCAATCCTAATCTTAACGAAATGTCTCAGTTACAACAAGAATTACAATCCCTGATGGAACAAAACAATGTGTCTGAAACAGAAAAAACCCAACGGTACGGTCAACTTTTACAACGTCTACAACTCTTTCGCCAAAAAGCAGTCGACGAAACAGCTTCACCCACTCTGAGAGATTTTAAGGCTCTGATGAAAAGCGAACCTAATGTGACCATCAAAAAAGAAAAAGAAGAAGAAGAAGAAGAAGAAGAAGAAGAAGAAGAGTTTTTACTAACTCCACCTCTTAAAAAAATAAAAAAGTTAGCCACCCCAGATTGGATAAAAAAGAAAAGGTCTACCCCTTTATCCTCAGAAAATAAAAAGAAAGAAGTAAAGAAAGAAGTCAAAACAGAACCGATGACCCCTGATGATCGAACTCCCTCTTCATTTACCCCAGTAGCACGTCGGACACGTAAACAACAACAATCCAAAAAGATACCTCACGAAGAAAAGAGTATTGGAACTTGGTTAACTTATTCTTCTTGAGGAAAAAAAATCATGGAGAAACTGTTAGCTACCATTTATTACAATCCTGGTCATGCTGCTGGTTACGGAGGAGTTCAAAAATTATATCGAGCTGCTAAAAGTCAATTGAAAAGTGTACGTTTGCCTGAAGTACGACGATGGTTACAAGAACAATCAACGTACACGTTACACAAACCCATTCGACGTAAATTTTCTAGAAGTACTACTCAAGTGGAAGGGATCGATCATCAATGGCAAGCCGATTAGCGGATGTCTCTCATTTAGCTACTTACAATCGTGGTTACAAATATTTGTTTTGTGTCATTGATGTGTTTTCCAAATATGCTTGGTTCGTGCCTTTGACTTCTAAAAGCAGTACCGAATTGGTACGAGCCTTAAAATTGGTCTTGAAACAAAGTGGACGTCAACCTTTACGATGGCAAACGGACAAAGGTACCGAATTTCTAAACCAAGCTTTTCAAAAAGAATTGAAACAAAGACACATTCATTTTTTTACGACCGAAAATCCTGAAACCAAAGCCAGTATCGTGGAACGTTTTCAAAGAACTTTGAAAGAACGCATGTGGAAATATTTTACACATCAACATACTCTCAAGTACATCGACGTGTTACCTCGTTTGGTCAAAGCGTACAATCAATCGTACCATCGTAGTATTGGATGTACCCCCGAACAGGTCAGCCCTGAAAACGAAGTGTCTGTGTTTGATAAATTATTCGGTTCACCCCAGCAGACCAAAAAAAAGAAGAAAAAGAAAACACCTTTGTTGAAGTTATTAAAGACGGGAGATTGGGTTCGCATCGGAAAAACCAAACGTACTTTTGACAAAGGTTATTTACCTAACTGGACTACCGAATTGTTTCGTGTCACTACCCCCGTCCGTGGACGTGATCCTCCCGTCTATAAATTGGAAGACATGCACGGTGAAGTTCTCAAAGGAACATTTTACTTGCCTGAGTTACAACGAGTGACTAAAAAAGAAGATACCTTGTACGACATCGAAAGCATTCTCGAACAAAGAACACGCAAAGTAGGTAAACGACGAGTAGAAGAAGTCAAAGTACGTTGGAAAGGATATCCCCCTAGTTTTGATTCTTGGATTGCAGCTTCTCAAGTCGTCGACTATAAAAAGAAAAAGAAGTAAACTCACAACATGCCATTCAACACAGTAGCCACCCAGACGACTTCAACGACTCCTTCACAGAGTTCTTCTCTTCAAGAATTACAAAAACAACCACTTTGGGTGTGGTGCGGAGAACGTGTGCCTAAAAATCAAATCGTCTTTTTCTGCCAAATCTTTGTAGTGTATTGTGTCATCGGAGCAGCTATTGCCAATTTGAGTTTACAACAAGGAGACAAACAATTGTGGACCATTTTACTGAGCAGTTGCATCGGTTATCTTTTACCCAGTCCCTCTTTGAAATTTACGACGACAGACAACAGCAGCCATAGCAACAACCACGCTAGTTCGACCAACGCCAGTTCACCTTCTTCTTCGTCCAGTCACCACCACAATACCAATTCTCTTTTGGAACCTTTTGAACATCATTCTTCTGTTCATTTGAGTGACTCCTCGGACACCAGAACCACCTTAGAACTATGAATGACCAATTTTATTTAACTTTACCCAGTGACAGTTCCATGGATGTGTTTTCCCAACAACAAATTATGTTGTTTCACGGCCAAATTACCTCAGGCCTTCCAATTGGATCACGACGCTCATTGGGAAGTGGCTTTGGTAGAAATCATTCATCCTACGCAAATCAAGAATGTGTCTGGAAATCAAACCATTTTTGACGTAGCAATCTATAACGAAAAAGTGCAAAAAGAGTTGGACGCTCATGATCCTGAAATTGGGAAAAAAATGAGTTCAAAAACTGACAATACTCCCTACTCGACCTATCGCATGAGAATTCCTGAAGGGTATTATTTTAGTGCTCAACATTTGGTGGAGACGATTGCGGCCGTCTTCGAAGCCCAATTTGGCAAAGCCTTGGAAAAAAAACCAAAAATGGGTAGAGATCAAATACCATCCTGTGGCACGCCGTATCTGGATACAATTTTTGAAAGGGCATGAGGGAAAGCCATTCGACGAGAAAGAAGACAAACACTTACCCGCGCACGAAAGAAAATTCATGACCATCGGTTTTTCTGCTGGGTTGTTTGATATTTTGGGTGGAAATAAAAAGTATCATGGTGAACGAACAATCCACACCAACACAGATTTCGGAGAGGCTTTTCGCACCCCTATCGAATTGAACGTTGGACTGAATTTAATGTTTGTGTACTCCGATGTGGTGGAGTACAACGTGGTGGGTCACACAGCTGCTCCCTTACTGAGAGTAATTCCTTTCAAAGTGGATACTGCTGCTGGTGCGTACGAAGAAGGTGGAAACACGTTTCACGTTCACCGTGAATTTGTACATCCTCATTATCTTCCAGTCAGTAAATCGTATTTTGACAGTGTCAACATTAGTACAAAAGGAGATTTGGGGCAAGATGTGCCATTCATTGACAAAGGAAAAGTCACGGTGAAACTACATTTTCGAAAAAAACAAGTTCTCTAACGAATTGTAACTAACCTCCCAAACTAAAAAAATGTATCCAGTGTACCAAGGAGTGGCTCGACAACGAGGACATGGTTTAGGAGATATGTTAAAATCGGCTTTTCGGACGGTAGCTCCTATTTTGAAACCGATGGTGACTCGAGGATTTCATGCCTGAAAAGATGCCGCTTTGACACAAGGAAAAGAATTTTTGCAAAATGTCCTCATCGACAAACAAAATCCTAAAGAAGCTTTTATGAGAGCAGGCAAAAATGTGTTGATGACCACTGGTAAAGATCTTTTAGGCCTCCAAGAAAATCCTATAAATACGCTTCACGCTTCAGACCCTGGCATTACTTCACAGCAGCAAGGACAAGGTAGAAAGAGACGACAACAACGTCTAAATCCTTTCAAAGTTCATAAAAAAAACACACGGCAGTTCCAAAAAGAATAAGAAAAGAAGAAGAACTGGTAGAGAATTAGACGTGTTTGATTATTAATAACTGTGAAAATGATGCACCGAGATTCTTGCGAATGTACCAAGTCAGAACTGGATATGTTTTCTATGCCTCCCACCATGATGACGATGCAAGAATCCCAATGGGTGGAATTTCATCCTGTATCGTCTTTGACGGAATCAGCTCCTATCGAATTTGAAATCAAAGGACAAACCGAAGATTACATCGATCTGAACAACAGTTACTTGTACCTGAAACTTCAAGTACAAAAAAATGACAACACCCTTCCTGGGGAAGCTGCCCGAGTGGCACCCGTCAATAATTTCATGCATTCCTTGTTCAGCGGAGTAGATTTGTATTTGAATAACAAACTGGTCAGCAGCAGTTTGGATACTTACCCTTACCGTGCTTATTTGGAAAATCTCTTGACGTACGGAAAAGAAGCCAAGAACACTCATCTGGATGCTTCGGTGGTCTGGAAACCTGACACCTCGGAAAAGTTCAACGACACAGAGCTGTCAGTACCGGCGAAGACTTCTGCTAATGATGGTGATCCTATAATTCCAGCAGTCCCTCACAATGTGGGATTCAACGACCGTCGAAAGAAAATCAGACGAAGTTTAGAACTGATGGATCGTTTGCATTTGGACATGTGGTTGCAAGACAAGTATTTGTTGAACGGAGTAGATGTACGCCTGAGACTGAATCGCAGTAGTGCCGCCTTCCATTTGATGGCTCATGCTAACGAGTGGAAAACCAAAATCCAAGAAGCCAAACTTTACGTGCGACGTGTAGAAGTCTTACCAAAAGTAGTCAATGACATCAGTCAATCCTTGAGCAGAACCACTGCTAAGTATCCTGTGCGACGAGTGGAAGTGAAAACCTTTACCATAGCCGCTGGACTCCGATCCAAAGTCGAAGATCACATCTTCCAAGGACAGCTCCCCAAACGTTTGCTGATTGGCATCGTCAGTAATGCAGCCCTCAACGGAGTCCACGATCAGAATCCGTTCGAGTTTAAACACTACAACGTCTCCAAGATAGAAGTCAGTCGAGATGGTAAGACCTTGTGTACCAGACCTTTTGAACCTAACTTTAGCGACGGCCATAAAAATTACTTGCGATCTTACCTGAGCCTGTTTGAAGCCACGGGACAGTTAGGGCGCGACACCAGCCACGGCATTTCGTACGACGATTATGCAGGAGGGTATGCTTTGTGGGGTTTTGATTTCACTCCGGACCAAGGCAGCGATGAAGGACATTTCCACCCTATAAAATCAGGCCCACTTCGTGTGGAACTTCAGTTTGCAGATCCTCTACCCGACACAGTGAACGTCGTCTTGTATGCAGAATTTGATAATACTCTAGAGATCAACAGTTTGAGAGAAGTGATTCTAGACTATTAGAAGAAGAAAAAAAGATGCAACACGTAGAAGAAGAACCTATGGAAATAGATCAGGAATTTTGTGAGAAGTCACAAACTACCACAAATGATGATGATGACGAAGTCATTCATTCAGAACCTAAAACCGAGTTTACTGGATTTATTTCTCGATGGCCAGAACAAGAAAAACAGTTAGTGTCCTGTTATGCTCAGGAATTGAGTAAAATCATTAACAGTCTAGTCCAAGAACAATGTCATGGATGTCAAATCGATCATCCTAGTCAGATACAACACGACCAATGTATGATGATGACAGGCGAAGAAAAATTGGATGAATATTTAGAAACGGCCTGGACACAACTCTCGGACGAAAAAGTGTTGAGACAATGGTATAAAGACTTGGTGAATTCTTCTTTTCCTCCTCCACTTACTCTTCTGGAGATCAGACGCATCGAAGGGCTCATTCAACAGAGTGCAGAACCTATCCGACGTGAATATTCGTGGAATTACAAGACAGATCAATTCAAGTTTAAAGTCAGGTCTACATTGGTGACCCATTATTTCCATTGAAGAAAAAAAAGAAGAAAAATAATGGATACCAGGGAACTTCATTACTTATTGAATCGAAGTTCCTATACTTCTTCTTGGAATCCTGTGGTATGTGCTAAAGATGAACTACCTCATCGTAAGCCGAAAAACGTTCATGCTTATGTCATCAATACTGACGACAGTCATCTACCAGGAACCCATTGGATTGCCGTGTACTTTCCCAACGATCACTGTGTGGAATATTTTGATTCTTATGGATTACCTCCTTTGGAAAAAGACATCATCGAGTTTATGAGAAGAAATGCCATCTCAACTCAATTCAATAATGTGAGACTACAAGGATCAGATTCTATGGTGTGTGGACAATATTGTGTTCATTATCTTCATCAACGCAGTCTTGGATATTCCTTAGAACATTTACTGACTTATTTTGATAGTGACTATGTTCGAAATGATGCTAAAGTACAACAATGGTTTTGTCAACGTTATGGTTATCTCTTGTCTTTAGCTCACAATCGTAGTGTACATCAAAATGATGATGTAGATGTAGAAAGTTTAACATTTACTTTACCTTCCCAACGTTGTCAACCTTGTAAATATGTTCCTGTTTGAAAATTTATGGTTGAATGGTTAGTATTTTTATGTTAGAATAGTTATTGTTAATTAAAAAATGGTTATTGTTGAAAAAAAATATGGTGTTGTGTGGTTTTTTATTGAATTTGAAATAATAATGATTATGTTCTATCTCTCTCTTTCTATCGATCTGAAGTCACCCCCCCTCTATCTATTATCTCACTGTCGATCTGAACCCTATTTTTAGGTCAGCGCAATGGATCGTGTGGTGTATGTGTTGGATAAAAAATAAAAAATTTAAAAAATAAAAAAAGGGTTGTGTAGTGTGTGTAAGTTTTGTGTTTGATATATAAAAAAAATTTTAAAAAAGTAAAAAAAATGGATGGTTTATATGTTGGATAGTATGTTGGCGTGATTTCATCCCTTTGTCATACCCTTTCGTCTGATAGCAGGTTTTTGGGGTTTTTAGGCAGCACACAAGGCATTTGGGATAGTGTGTTAGGTTTGGGTTTGGGTTTTGGGTTTATTTGGGTTTGTATATAAAAAAATATTAAATAACAAAATATTTTTTAATGAGTTACGAAATTTTAGTACTATTTTTTAGTCAGCCAATTTTTTCCATTTTTTTTTTTCAGGATTATTTTCAGTCTCCGCTAACAATTTCGGAAGTTTAGTGTTACTTTTAGTCTTGACCATTATAATCTAATGTTCTGTGCACAACCCCATCGTATAATTTGTGATCAATGGAAAGTGTATCAGCCTTAAGTCAAAATACGTCACAGAACGTTTGGATGTATTATTTTGTGAGAATTTTACATCTACGTTTTCAAAAGAAGGATTTTAGTAGACTATGTCTCCAATTCAATCTTGTGATATTTTACCGAAAAAAGAGGATTTTTTTCCTATCGATGTGATTTTTTAAAAATGGAATGTGTGATTTTGAAATTTCTTAAGGAAAATATACCATAAAAAAAGGTAAGTGTCGTGATATTTTTAAAAGTAGGAATAAAATATTCTCTCTCTCTCTCTCTGTCTCTCTCTCTCTCTCTCTCTCTCTCTCCGTCGTAATGTCAATTCTCTCTGTTTCACAAACACTAAGTTTCTTATACAATGATTTCGATTGAAATGATAATGGTATCTGTTCCCGTTTTAAGATGCCTCTCCACAAATGTTGGCAGTAGTCACAATGATTATGTGAAATGTGACGTTAGTTTTGTAATTTTTTCAAAAACTTGCAACCTTTAAAAATTGTACAACGATTTTTCTTCCATAGGTCAATCGTTGGCTCATATAAAATCTTGAGTTTAGTTGTTCTTGTGCATGTCAGGTATCTTAGCTTTGTTCCTATTTTGTCACTGCAATGTGTCACGAAAAAATTCTAGATCTACCGTTTTCAGAAGGAAACCAAAAAAAACAAAAAAAAACAAACAAACAAACAAAACAAACAAGCACATAGCTCTACGGTGTAAGAATGACTCGAGTATGACCCATCCAATTCTGCACTCTATAACCCGTCCTATTCTACACTCTCATTCTTGAGCCCAAACATGCGTTCATGAAAACTGTAACAATGTATTTTCAGTCAGTCCATTTCAGACTGTCGATAAAACAAAACGTGTTTTTACTGTTCTCCCGTCTTCGGTTTTGGGAAATGTTGTAACATTGTTTGTAGCCGCAAGGCGTGTGCAGCAAAACATAACATATCTTAAATATTTGGGAGGCATACAACAGGACCACCCTTTTTCAAGAAAGATTAATTCTATTTCCCTCCCCACACCCCACCCCACACTCCCGCCACGTTAAAAAACTCCCGTACGTAGCCAGAGTGCCCCCTCCATGTTAAACTCCCGTACGTAGCTCAAGTGCCCCACTCCATGTTAAACTCCCGTACGTAGCTCAAGTGCCCCCTTTGTAGCTCAATACCCCCCCTTAACTACTTGTGATCAGAGTTGTTGTTGTTCTTGTTCTTGTTGGGGACGGGGGGGGGGGGGGTGGCGGGACCGAATAAGTTTAACTATTAAATAGCAATTGTTAGCTTTCTCCAAGAAAACATTTGTTTATAATTATGTAAAACATATATTGTACACTGTATGACATGCCATAAATGATTAAAACTTTCAGAGTAAATTGTTTCAAAAAACGTGAAATGTTGCAAAATAATCACTATAAAATTCTATGGACAATTTTTCAGTAAACCTATTTGGAAATCCACTGAGTTATTTCCGTACCTTCTCTTAACAAGAGACCCAAGTTGGTCTGAGATCTCACCTGGCTGACATCTGTCTAAATGCCGAAAGCAAAAGCAGTTGGTCAAGAAATCTGGCTCAGGTGGATATTTTCATTTGAAATTTCTTATTGTGCTGATGCTTGCATATGTTATGAAAACAACTCTTTCTAGGTATTCCATTTTCATCCATAATTGATGGCATATCAGCACCATGTGTCCTACAGTAAAAGGTCTATATACGAGGACGTTTGAGTATAAACTCGTTCAATTCTGTTTAGCAGTTTTTGAGATAAAGTTGTGTAAATAATTTTCTTCTTTCCATAGTGGATTACTTCATGTACCAATCTGAATGAACTTTATGTCTGAATGCTTTCTGTTAAGATTTTTTTCGGAAGAAATTGGTTTAAATGTTTTTCTATTTTTAGCAACAGTGGCCATATTTGATGGTATATTAGAACCATTTGAGTTTAGCTGAAAGATCTATGTGTCAGGATGCTTTCTATTAAATTCAGTGAAATCCTGTTGATCAGTTTTTGTGACGAAGTTGTTTAAAGGTTTTCCTACTTTCAGTAACGGTGGCCATAATTGATGGCGAATAAGTATCAGTTGTGTCAAGATTAATGTAGTTAATCTATTAATAACAAGCGGGCATTTTCAGTTTGCCACCTTTAATAGCTACAGATAAGCTGCCCCTAAGTTGTACCTCATAGGTTCACTCTTGTGGCCCACAAAGTCTTCTAGCATAGCCATCTGCTTTGATTCGAACTTACAATCAGTAATAAGACCTAACTTTGATTAATGTCATATTGGTCCATTGGACCTCAACTGCTCTTCAGTTTAAATTTGCCTCAGGCAGCCAGGCAGCAAGCAGCAGTACTAAGGAATTGTGTTGAAACCCATCATAAACATTCATATATTTCTGACTGTTATCAAAATCCGAAATTCATCGTTTTAGAAATGATTTAATTCACCATCAGCCAGTTGTTCTCAAGTGTGGAAGAGCGAAGTTGGAGAACTCGAAGTGATTTCCTAGTATCTTTCATTTTCTAACTTTCAATAATTTTCATCAAAATGCCGAGTCAAGAATCTAGCAGTACCAGTGAAGAACAATGTCTTTATTTGAGCCAGCTAAGTGTGCTACCTAATGAGGAAGGTGTTTATTTTTGGGTAAAAGAAAACATCATTAAGGCCGGCACTATAGATACCTATTGAAAGAGGAATTTCCTCGAGGCACTAACACTTTTGAAGCCTGATGATTTAATAAATACAAAGATACCACGGGGACAGCAGCAGCTAATTTTAGCTTCTGATAAGTGACTAATCGTAAAGGAAATTGCACAAGTCCAGGACAACCTATCAGAGAGCAAGGAGACATCTTCAATCCGAGGCAGTCCAAATGCCGGACAGTCAACAACAGCAACACAAGCAACTACGGTTTTAACAAATTCAGTTGCATCTACAAGTCACCTGTGTCTAATACTGAATATTTTGTTTCATGGCATTATAAAAGTTATCTGTTTCAACATTAATGTACAAGGAATCTGTATTTGTAATGCAAAGCTTCATTTTGCCACAATATTTGCTCTTTAGCTTGTTGTAATAGAAGTCTTATATCAGCAGCTTACTTCTAGTGCTATAAAATCTCCATATACTTGTTTAAGTTTATTTCCTTGTTCTTTAAACTAATACTATATCTTCATCTCTTATTCTTCTCGCAAAATGAAAGATCGTTTTGAAGTTTAAAATATTTGTTTTGCAAGTGCATAATTTTACATTCGTTCCCTTCCTTAAATGTTCCATCTGTTTTCCAAAGACAGAATTATTAATTAACATTAAAAAGTATTTTTCAAACTCATTAGTTGCCTTTGTTCTCAATGATGTACTCAGTTATATGCATGGTTTAAATCATGACCTTTGAACCAATACGAATGTATCTTCTTTAGCTTTATTCCTAACTGAACATACAATTTCAAATTGCGATAGTGGATAATATATCTTTCTTTGTTTGTAATATGCATAACAATTTAGCTGCTGGTGGTTTTGTGCCATCCTTCTATCAATTTCTTTTCATATGGTGACAAATCATCTTGAGTAGGAATTACTTTTTCTGGCGCCAAAGAATAATCTTTAAAATAGCCATGCAAATTCGTTGGTATTTCTAAATACATGTATACATCTAAAATTCCACCAAATATTTTCATCACTAAAATATATTAAATGTTCCTTGAATACTTGTATTTGGTCTTTGTTTACCCAAGCAAAGTTTCTTACAGGGATTGGTTGACACGTGAAACAGCAATATACATTACGGAGATGTAGCTACCTGTTGAATTACCTTGGCTTAGCTATATCAATTTCATCACCATCTTTAGTATTATTTAAGCTATCAGGTGAGTAGGCTCCACAGTCCACATAATATTAATTATTCGCTTTAGCATCTCTATTCGTGATCATGCTGATTCTTCTTCTAATTCCAGAGTTAATCACTAAATAGATATCATAATATATAATCAAGTCTAATTCTACCTTAATTAGTTTTAAACTCACACCATAAGCTTGTTCTGGTGCAGTAAAATAAAGTGCTGTGTTGCGTTTGTTGTTATTCTTTCACACATATCTGAATTCCTAAAATATATTCTGCAGCATTAAAGTATCGTTCTTATGTTGCAGTCATGAAGATCACCAAGAGAATTCCATCTGATATTTTTCATAACACCTTCAGCATATTGGTAATCCTCTTCACAAATTCCAGATTAAGTTTTAATCAAATGTATTTATTAGTAGTAATTCGGTTTCATTACACCTTTCAAATGAATCCATATATTCATATGGATAAATATCTTTTCCCAAAAATGTTTGTTTTGTCCTCAACATGTTTAATTGTTTCTGTGAATTTATATCGTTTCGATTCTTAGCAAGTTGATATAGTGATTGGTTCATAAACAGATATCAAGAAATCTTCTTGTTCCTTTCACGAGATCCTCTTTTCCATCCTTTTCAAATCCATCAACTATAAAATGATATTAAACAAAATATAGTTTTCATCATTATTTGGTATTATTTACACTTTTTGATCAGGATGATTTTTTTTACTAAAGCCTTGATAATAAGATGACAATCATATCCAGATAAATTATGAATAAGCAGATTATATTTTGGATATTTATAATTAAAATTACATCCAGTATATGCAGGATCTCTATATTTTGCAGTCACGTGATCATGGTCTCGTGCTTCTTTTTAATTTTGTTTTTTGTTCACCAGTTTTATTAATATTCTTTTAACACATATGACATATATGGTGGAATTATATTGCTTTTGGGGAATATCATATGAGAAGCATTTCTTGGTCTTGCCGTCATTACTCGCGTATATAATCCTTATCAAAATGCAAACAACATAGACCCTGGCCTGCCATCGCATAATGCGCCGGCAGATGAGGATCTATGTTGTTTGTTCTCCTGATTATTCCTTAGAAACTGCATAGACCCAGATCTGCCGGGGCATTATGCGACGGCAGATCTGGGTCTATGCAGTTTGCAATTGATATTGATTTATACGCAAGTACATACGGTAATTCCTCGTAAAGTTTCTGAAACTCATCTATGCAGTCTTCTCCTCTGTAAACCATAGGCTCATATTCCATTGTTAATGGATTTAAGGTAAAGGCAAAATCTTAATGTGCTTTGCCGTTTTTGTGCTCCATGTCCTGGTTCAAGTCCTGTTTACAATTACTTATCGGCTGAATAATTTCAAAATCAAAAGAAAGAACAAAGGGAACAGTTGGTTGAGTTTGATTGTTTTTTATTATTTAACAACAGGAACTTTTCTAGCATTATGTATATTGTGTTATGTATTTGGTTGCATAATCTTTTGTGATATTTGAACTTTAATTTAAAATAAACAAATAAAATTTAGAGCACTTCTTTCAAAAAGTATTCTTTTTACCTCTCCTTTGTTTATTTGAGCCACTTTTGATAAATTCTTTTTTAAATTCTTTTTTCCACATTAATGATAATTATTTTGGATTTCATTATATACATGTATTATTAACATACCTACATCACAATCTTTTGCTATTTCTACTTTTCTAACTGCTCTTATTTTGTTGTCTATCGCTTCATAGACATTAATAGATACATTTAGTCGATTTTCAAATGCTTTTATATCTTGTATATTTATTGGACATTTATCAAACCAATGTTATATTTATCGAGTTTATAATTTTTGATGCCTATCCAGCTTATCCCTATGTGGGTTTATAATTGGTTTGGTGCTTTACGGCACAGCAACACAAGTAGGCTATTTAGTGCCGAGGCAATTGGAGTAAAGTGCCTTGCCCAAGGAGGGTTTATAATTGATTCTATTGCATAAAGAAAACATCTATTAGCATAATTGTTTACATTTAATGGAGATTTTCACACATTTTTTATACCATCAGGTAAATCTATATATGGTTTTCCTCCAAATTGCCTAAATCTGTGAATATGCAGAATTCAATAATTTATTTTATCACGAAACCATTTTTAATCTTGTTATTTTATTGTCTTATTTTAATTCTAGCTCATCAAACATTATTTTTGAAAATTTCACATTCAATTTATGTTGTGTTCATTATATTTCTTGATATTGTTTTGTACTACCAACCTCTATAATTTATGTTAAATAGTTTGCCAGTTATCTACTGTATATACTCGCGTATAAACCTATGTCAACTGCAAACTGCATAGACCCAGATCTGCCGTCGCATAATGCACCAGTAAGATTTAGCTATATTTGCACAACATTTTTACCACTTGTAGATTGTATTTCTTCGTCCAATTGAATCAAATGACCCAACTTCAAGACACACAGAACACATAATTGGTTCCAATTATATAATATAATATTTTTCATATGAATATTAGTACTATAAATAATAATACAATAAAGGAGATTATAACTATTATCAATATGGCTCTTAAAGAGGATTAACTAGGACGTAGGCTTCACTATCTTCGCTAAGAATGCAATATTTTCTTCAGACTCCCAGCTATTAAAAGATTCGTTATATTTCGTCTATTATTCAGTGTACTTTTTATGTGGGAGCCTGCAGAGGACTGCATAAATGTTGGCAAATGGGTTGTATCAGTTATTATGAAAAGACATAGTATTCAGATTTGTAAAGATGGTCATCTAACCTTTCTCATCTCTGTTAACACCATTCCCTCAATATTCAGATCAGAGAGAAGTAGCAGGATCTTGTCGAACCAGGTGTCTTTGTCTGTATCACTCACACTCATACATGGGGAATGGTAAACCTGGTTTCTTATCTCAATGATCTGCAGGTGAAATAATGTATTATAAATATATGTAAATAGAAAATAGAAAGGTATTATCACATACAGTCATAGCCATGTTATCAAAGTCAAAAGAATTGATTTCAAGTGTAAAGATATCGGGGAAATAAATTATAATTAATAATGGGTGTGATTTCAAGCATTCAGTGACACATATACAAATGTCATGGGACACTGAAGACTTTGAAAAAAGTTGAACATAAGCAAAATAATATTTGCTTAATTAACTCATAATTCCCGTTCCCTTGCATATGACAAAACATTTAAATCTTCCTCGTGATTGTGAAAGTAAATGCTTTATATAGTAGACTTTTAATGCAGTATATCAAAATGATCATTGAAGAATTAAGCGACCTCTCTAGGATCAAGACGCATGTTGTCTCCTTTACTGCTAAAGTTTATCTTCTATGGTATGCTATTTCTCTTTCTTTTTCTCTTCATTCATCAATTGGAATATTGAATTATGGGCAATATAAACACGTTATACGGCGTTATAAGTTGGTATAAAGTGTACACGAGCATGTACATGCAACACCCTGTGCTTTAGCTAAATGGATCATGTATTAATGCCAAATCAAACTGTGCCAACAACAATTAACAATGAACGGAAATATCAGCGCTATAATGAAACTATTCATTGATAACCGACCTGAATAAAGTGGGTAAAATAAAACATTGCATCTGTTTCATATGTGATTTCCGTACAAGATTATGAAATAACAACGGGAAATAAGACCCGTAAAAATAAGAAGATTGAGTCCAGCAATTTCATATATAGGCAGATCATATTTACAAAGTCTATAGGAAAGTGATAGACATCATGCATGTGTGCTTGTTTCAAGTTCGGTCAATACATAATTGATATATTAGCTTGTAGTGACATGTGTTTAGATAACAAGAACAGTACGAGTCAACATACATTTCTGTGTATAGTCTTAAGCAAATACTAGGCAACAGGTATGAATAATACAGGTACATGTATTGATGGACAAAAACATAAAGAAATTTGAAACTGAAGAATTGTGAAAAGCAAAACGCACATCTGAATCACTAATCTACTATGTTGCATGTTTCACAGAGATATATATAAAGATTTGCGGAAACATTTTATATACACCCACCCCACCTCCAAGTTTGCTGGTCGGATGGTAATATATATGAAGTATTTTCAGAAAAAAAGTCTTACCAGCGATGGCTAAGTGACTTTTATGGCAGACTTACAATCAGTGGATAGAAAGGTGAAATCCTGCCCAGACCATCCGAAGCTGGCTGCTGTGCTGTTCCTCGGTGCAAAGCCTTTCACACACATTTCCTCAGCACTAAGTAATTTGTGATATTCTAATCTGCCATTATGCATCAATCAATCAATGAATCAGATAATCAATAAAAACAACACAGTAAGAAATAATAAATATATTGACTTACATCAGATACCAGCTGTACATTGATTGGACGGAACTCGTTGCAGTACTTAATCAGTGATAGTAACGCTGGAATGTCAAGTTCCTGTGGGAGATTAGCATTATTCCATTGACCTTTGGTCATATAGATCTTTGCAATTTCCCAAGGTTCAGTGGACCACTTGGTAATGTCTGCGTTTTTCCAGTTGATGGTTTTTATCTGTGGATCATCATGCTTTGTGAGAATCTCCTGCAGCCAGACATTACAGACACTGTTGATACATCTGATGGACCAACCTCCTGTGGGGCGCTGTCGGTGGATTCCTTTCCAGCTGCATGCACTACATTGATAGCGCGAACCCAGTAAAGTCAAAATGTTATCCTTGACATTACTGTGCAGTCTCCTCACGCCAGCCTCTGTGTAGTCGTGAAGATTGACTTTCAAGCCCTGAAGCGCCAAAGTACATTTCCACCAGTTCTTATACTGAGAATCCGACAACCTTGCCAGAATACTCATTTGGTCTTGCCTGTACATGGTAAAATTTCATGATATAGAAAATGAAGAAAAAAAAAAAAAAGAAAACCTGCAACAAATATTTCTTATAACCTTAAATCTAAAATCTAATTGAGATTTAAATATATCTCAGTGTTCAAGAAAATAATACATACTGACTCGGTATTGGGAATGCAACAATTTTGCAGAAAAGAAAGATGTGACAATATTTTCACTGATTCATGTATGATAATGGGCAGATTTTGTTTTCAATAATACTGGTGTGACAAATTTTAAAAATAAAAATGAAACAACATCCCTTTCTTTTCAAAAAATTGTTTTGGAATTTGTGTTGACGCTGGACGTTCGGACAATTAGGCATGGTCAATCCATAGGCTACAGTAACTTTGTAATCTGTCCAATAAATTTGGCAAAGTATGCATACCTATGTTCTATCTCTTCTTATTTAGTGTGGATAAAACGGGTTCCTTTGACTAAAAAAACATTTCATCTTTTGTTTTATTATCATGTCATAAGTTAGGTTCTCCAGCATCTATATTTGGCTGACCAATGGCCATTATCTCTGAAATAATAAATAAATATTAAAATGTCCAGTCTGATGTTAATGACTACCTTCCCTTACAAAAAGCCTCCATGCACGGTACCTGTATTAATTAGTGTAAGTAGTCAGAGGGAAACTTACCTTGATAAATGCTTGTGTCAAGTTACCATATCTACTATGTATTATTTGTTTATAATTATACCAAGTCAGAATACACGCACTTGAAGAGAGACTTGTGCCAAGTCACGTTTTCTACTGTTTGTGCATTATACCATACAGGGTCACTAGCATTCTGCAGTATACAAGAATTCCATGGAATGATACTGTCTTGCCGTGTTCCTCTAATTTAAATCCCCAGAACCATGTATAGTCTCCAGAGTAAGAAAATCGGCCATAGTCACCTACTTTCCATGATTGTGAATATTAATTCCAACAAGAGGTCCAAGTAGGCTTGATATCATCCATCTGGCTTACATAACGTAAGAGTTGATCATTTCACTATGCAGGTTAATGTAGTACTTTCAGAACACAACCTTGTTAAACTGTGTCCCAGACTTTATATAATGTGGATCTTACCTATTTACTATATCATGATAACACATGTGCTCTAAAGATGACATAATTAATTTTCACAGCCTCTTGCTCATGATCAAAGTCATCCAAGATTTTGATGATATAAACCCATTTACCAAGTTTTATAAAAATTGGATGAGAAATATAGTCTCTAGATTAAGATAGGTAACAAGCTCAGCCAATCAGATGCAAAGTATCTCATTAGCATAGCCTACATTTGAAGTTTGATCAAAACTATTGCTTCAAGAGTGGTAACATGCTCAGCGAATCCGATACAAGATCGCCTCTTTAATATGCGTGGATCCTGTTAAGTTTCGATATTGTCCAATATCTTGATGATATAAGCAATTATTCCAATTGTGATAAAAACTAGATCAGAATTATGGCTTCCGAGGTAGTAATAAGCTCGGCCAATCAGATGCAAGATCACCTCATAAATATAATGGATCTTGCTCAGTATCGAAACTGTAAAAGGTATATATAAAGTTTTATCAAAGCCAGATCAGAAATACGACCTCCAGAATGTTAACAAGCATGGCCAATCATATGCAAGATTTATTTATTAACATATGTGGATCTCGCTTATTATCAATCTCATCCAAGATATTGATGATATAAGCCCATATTTCAAATTTGATCAAAATCAGGTCAGAAATGTGGCTTCCAGAAAGGTAACAAGCTCATCCAAACATATGGAAGATCCAATTAGCATTCGTTTATCTTGTTCATTATTGAACTCGTCCAGGATCTTAATGATAAAGTTCACGTTTGATCAAAATAGGATCAGAAATACGGTCCCCAGAGAGGTAACAAACTGAGCCAGTCCAATGCAAGTTCACCTGATTAGCATTTGTGGATTTTTGTTATTATCGAACTCGTCTAAGATCTAAATAATATAAGCATACATACTAAGTTTTATCAAAATCACATCAGAAATACGGCCTCCAAAGTGGTAGAAAGCTTAGCCAGTCAGGTGCAAGATCCCCTCATTAATATGCATAGATCTTGCGCACTAATAAACTCTTCTGAGATTATAATGATATAAACCCACATTAAAAGTTTTATTGAAATAGGCTCAGAAATGTGGACTCCAGTGTGGTAATAAGCAAATGTTGACGGACGGACACACGTTGGACGACGAACGACGAACAACGGACGCAGGGCCATACCATATGCTCATTTGGCCTTATTCTTGGAGCACTAAGTTGCCACACTTTCCATTAGGCCTAACAAAGTACTAGTGTTTTCGGTTGCATGCTAAGAAAAAATTGGGTTGGTTCGTCGGAATATTTTTTTAAAAACAACTCCCCTCCCCCTAACCCCCCCCCCCCCCCTATCATTTACTGAAAGTGAACCAAGGTTGCATGACCAAATTTTATTCCTTTTCGAAAATACCATTTCAGTATTTCTCAACAGCACGATGTTGTAGGATGGTTAGATATACACGCTCCATATAAATATAATTACTTAAATTATTTGCATTTGTCTCATGTAACTTGCTGTAAATTTGAATCGAACACTATTAGCAAGCATCATGCAAAGGTAGCAATTATTGAATCATGCTTTATGGTCTATGTCCAGAAGGCACTAAGAAACATTGACAGAAACAGTAAATGTCTAAATGAATGTGATCTCTAATACTGTTAGCTATGAACAAGACGAAAGTTCGAATTTGTTTCTTAGTTGTTTATTTTCTAAATTCCGTTTTATGGTCAGAACATTTCTACGATCGGGTCCATATATTTTGATTAATGCTTTTAATTAAATATGGAAGTGGTTCAGGAGAAAAACATACATCTTTTTGCTATAATATTTACCCAATTAAATATTCCGTAACTCTTTACATGTATTATAATTATTATTATTATTATTATTATTATTATTATTATTATTATTATAACTCTTGTCCATTATCCCGCTGTCCCATTCCCTTAACATATTTCCTTTAGTACCGCTATGCATAACTTTATCGGAATATAATTTCTTTTGTAAATTTTGTAGATGGCGTTGATTTTTCGCCACTCAGAGTTTCCGTCCTTTGTCCCCAGCCTGGAATTCGGTCAAAACATTTTGGTTCTCTGTGCGACCGTTTTCCACTTATGTATTTTCTTTCTTCTGTTTTGTATCTCTTGTTTGGAGGTTTCCCAATCATTCTAACATGTAGGAGTCAATAATTTGTCTTGGATTTATTTTGTTTCTTTTCCTGACGAAGAACTGGTTTAGCTCGAAACGTTGTGAAACTGTTGTATTTGCGCCGTTAAAAAATTTCTTATATATATATATAAATTTCCGACTTTTCATTTAAATCCCTAAAGTGTATTATTTTGCTAATTTATATGATTAACTGTATTAAAATCCACGATTCCCGTATTCTAAAATTATTCTAAAATTACATTTTGCAATTTTCTTTTAATTCCAGATTATTAGCAAGCTCGGCCAATCAGATACAAGATAACCTCATTAAGATACATCTACCTCGCTCGTTATCGAATTTGTCCAAGATCTCTATGATATAAGCATATATTCCAAGTTTGATCAAAATATAATCATTATAAATACGGTCTCGATAGTGGTACCAAGTTCAACCAATGGCATGCAAGATAACCTCATTAGCATGCGTGTATTTCTCTCATTATCGAACTGTTCTGAGAGCTTAATGATATAAGGATATATTCTAAATCTGATTAAAATCGGATCAGAAATATCGCCTCCAGAATGGTAAAAAGCAAGTGTTGACGGACGGACGGACGACTCGAGGCCATACCATACTTGGCCTTGTGCAAAAAACTGACTTGCTATTGAAGTTTCTTCAAAAGACATAAATAATTGCTAGCATGTGAAGGGACATTTGATCACGTCTCATTTTAGGTAAACCCCCAAACTCCGCAAAACTTAATATTTCCTTTGGACTTGGTGGCTTCCAATGTGTAAGATAAAAACAAAGAAACAAAATCAAATTACAACTTTGTCAAAGGGGTTTTAGTCTTGATAGGTTTCATTGTATAAGATAAACAATAAATATTAAACAAGGTAATTTATCGTAGATTGGTTGGTCTTAAACTTAATTTGAAAGTTATGCATTACAGCGAAGACGACTGAGACACCTATGTTCAGTACATATGCAATGCTTTAAAACAGATCATTAATATTATATTCCACGAGTAATATGCAGCGATTTAACAGATTGGTTTTCTGGTCTTTATAGGTTTTAACGTACAAGATAAAAACAAGTTTTACTTATCAAGAAAAAAAAATTAAATTCAACCCCCCCCCCCCCCCAAAAAAAAACAACAAACATTACACTGAAAGTACATTCAGTTAAGGTTTAATAAAAAAAAATATTCATTAACAAGAATCCCTCAAAGGGACCGGAACCTGTAGATTACCAACGGGGGTGGGGAGGAGGGGGGCGGACGGGGCGGTTGCCCTGGGCGACAGAGGTCTTGCGGCGCCAAAACAGTGGATACAAATTTGGGCCTCCTATTTTGGCCTTTTGGGCCATCATCGTCGCCCCGGGCGCCATTTACCCTTAGTACGCCACTGACAGTCACTCTACTGGCCGAAAGAATTTTCAGGAATCCAAAATACGTTACGTTTTTTTTTTCTTTCTTTTTAACTGCTTTGTACTGAAACCAACATTCAGAATTTTGGTAACAACGACTTTTTAAAAATAGCTTTTTTAAACATGTTTACAAGATACCTGTAAGTACACTTAAAGATCCGTTATCATGGCTTTGACATTAAACCTGATATCCAAGATCCGTTATCATGGCTTTGACATTGAACCTGATATCATGGAGAGAAGATCATTGAGCTTGTCTCACATAATATCAAGATATAAAGAAATGCTAAGTTTGGTTAAATCCATAAGTCATATTTTTTGCGGAAAAATACGAAGTTATTGAAGTGGTATCAGTCAAAGTATTCTTCACAAGGTGGGTTAATTGATACATATCTATACATACTTATTTGTGTTATTATGCTCACTAGCCAGTACGGCTAAAATCCTGACTCAAGACCTTTGAAATTAAAATAAAAGTCAGAGTGCATGTTGATTGGAATGCAACTAAGTACAAAGTATGGTCAAACTTCATCAAGTCACTGTGTTCATAAGCCTAAAGAAGTACATGCCAGCTATGTCACCAAGGTCAATTAGGTCTGGTTTTCAAAACTCCTTTACAAAAGTCCGGATATGTTAGTGGTCAGATCTGCACCATTTTTTCAGAACCAAGTAAATATTGCAAGTGTTTTAGTGCAAACTCATTGTGAATGCCTCCATTCATGCAAGAGGAGTTGTGATAATTTGCTGTAGGGTTTCATTGCAAACCCTATGTTGGTACTATCATCCGTTCAGGAGAAGTAGCCGTACAAAGAGTCGGTCAGTTAGGCAAAATAACCAGTGAATAATACATGATAAAGAGACTAAAGAGGGCGTATTATTTTTGCCACAGTCACCAATAATTAAAATTACTCATGTGCTAGATTATATAGGTTCCACTTTTATGTGAATGTTTGCAAAATATACTATAAAACAATAATTAATTCTATCTTCTGAGGGAGCCGCGATAGCTCAGTTGGTAGAGCATCAGGGTTGAGCCATGGTAAAACTAAGGATCGCGGGATCGATACCCGCCCAGGCCAGCCCGGGTCAACTGCCTCGGTGTGTCCTTGCAAAAAGCGCGTGGCATTCCTCGGTATGATATAGTCAATAATGTATAAAAATTTAAAAGTGCCGTTAAAACCAACAACAAAGCTTATTTTGTGTTTCATATCTGAGTACGCTTTATCATAATGAGAACAAATTGTATTTCGTACTTTCGCTTCCGTTACTGCAGTAGTCACGTATTTATCAACAGACATGCACGTATTAGTCTTTCTTGATAGCACAAGAATTCGTCTCCAGAGCAGATTGTTAAGAAAAAATAAATGCAAATTGTAGACACTTACTACTATAAATCTTGTTCGTTTCCCTTCAATATCCTATTCACAAAATCACCCAGAATATTCCTAATAGCATACGTGTCTCACCGTCTGATCGTATGCTTCCAGTTCTTGCGACGACTATAACCTGATTACATGATCCACATACAGTTTGATAGGTCAGTCCGAACATCGCTCGGCGTTTTCCGTCAAGTCGGGAAAAGAACCTCGGGTGAGTTGTAGGAATACACATGCGTTAGATGGGTTTGGTGATTCGTCTCTGGCGGAATGTACCAGATATGTTGCGACAGAAAAGTCCGACAATAATTCTGTTGTGACTTTGTTATATACCGCAGCCGTATTGTGCCACAGTGAACAACAGTAGTTCCAAATATAGTTATCGCGGCGAATTATATCAGAGGTTTTCTCTCTACTTGACGTAAAAGGCCGAGGATGTTCTGATTGTTTGATAAATTGTGCCCATCTAATCGTCTGGAAGTACTGAGGGTCAAACATTTGTTTACTCAAGTTCAAGTTCACGTAATCGTAATTTAAAGTCGGTGCATACAACATATAAAACACTTTTGAGCTTAACCTATTGACTATTTAAAACAATAGCATTCAGAACTATTCATACAACAAGAAAAAATTCAAACAAACATTATAAGCAATCAATACAGTGGTACACACATTAGTACATAACTGTGCATAACATTATGAGTACATACGTAGACAAAAGAAGTATAGTGGGGAGATAAGGGGCATAAGAGGAATTAACATTAGGTAATGCTAAACCTATGGAAATTTCCAAATGGGCCTCTATGGGGCATACAGGGAATTTATTATAGAAGAGTCTCTATGGGGCATAAGGGAGAATTAATATTAGCGAAAAATTATTGGGCATAAGGGAAACTTGACATTGGTGAGTCTCTATGGGTCATAATGGGAATTTGACATTCGTGGGCCTCAATGATGTATATTGGGAATTTAACAGTAGGACTCTATGTTCATAAATGTATATGGACAAGGTGAAATGTAATGTTAAAACTAAATGTACTAATCAATACGCCGTTTTGAGTGATACACAGTAATCTACTATTAAACACCCATACCATAAACAATAAAACCAGTTATCTACTATCCAACATCAACACTATACCATCAACACACCGTTTGAAAGTGACCAACACTTAGTCATCTACGATCCATTACACATTTACTATTCAACACCACATTTACTAATGACCAACACGCACTCAACTACACAAGGATTTAAAATAAGGGGTATAAAATAGAATTTAAACCCCTAATAAACAAAACTAACTTCTCTATCCCCCTATAACTTCCCTATTTTCCCCTTATAAACCAAGTAAAACTACTATTCCCTATAATTTCCCTACCGTCCCCTTTTAAACAAAACTACCATCGCCTACCATTCTCATAATTCCTACAACCCTAGCAATACTCTCATACGTGGAATGAAAAGGAGAGAAAAGTGTAGGCGTGCTCACACATAGACAAAACATATTTATATCTTCTCATACATGGAGTGAAAGGAAAAGTCAGTTTCTTCACTAGAACGTGTATTACTGCAACAGTACAAGTCAAGTTCTTCATTAACATGTTTATTGAAGAAACTGACTTTTATGTATATATGCTTGTCTGTTTATATATATATATATATATATATATATATATATATATATATATATATATATATATATATAATATTATCATACAGGTTAGATAATTTTTAATTCGTACTCTACGGAGATTCGAACCCGGATCCGCGAGTTACGGTACCCATCTCCTTGCCTGTAAGCACCAACCCCTATACCAGCTCGACCATGCACACATCACCAAAAATGATGCTACAAAGTCGCTAGTATAGGCATTCGTGCGTAGCAGACATACCCGTATGTCGACCCAGTGATTAGTTCTGATCTAAGTACACAGTCACTCCGGATTCCTACGACAGAAATGAAATCAAGTTATATAGAGGTAAATGGAGGTATATAGAGATTATATATATATGTGTGTGTGTTCCTTTGTATGAGGGCCTCAAGGTACATACATACATAAGCGACGGCAGATCTGGGTCTGTGCAGCTTGCAGTTGAACTCGACTTATAAGCGAGTATATAGAGTAGCTTAGCTAAAGTTATTTTGCTGTCTTGTAATATCTAAAAGTATCTTGCCATTGTTTCCTTGCTTTACTCGATGGAGTTTATGCTCAAAGTTACTGTTTAATAATATTGCTACTCCCCTTGCTTGGCTAGTAAAATAATTCATTGCTACTCCTCTTTATTCACACATACATACATACATACATACATACATACATACATACATACATACATACATACATACATACATACATACATACATACATACATACATACATACGTACGTACGTACGTACGTACGTACATACATACATACATACATACATACATACATACATACATACATACATACATACATACATACATACATACATACATCTTGAGACAATCATAGTACTTCGATCAATTACCTTTTGTATATGAAGAAAGTTATATTATTTAGATTTTTCGCCTTATATCTATGCCCTCATGTCGTAGAAGATTTCAGATTTAATGGGTTCTCTGTCTCCTTGGCCTTTCCGTAAATCTTTCCATAGAAGGACAATGCCGATTCAATACTCTCATGCTCTCTCAGTCTATTTATCTGTCCCAGATTCAAACTTGTAATATCATCAGTCACTGATATTTCATGTCCCCAATTTGAGATCGAATATTCCTTGACCCTCCTTCTTTTCCAAATGATATCATGCCTAGTCTCCTTGCACATGAATTTAATGATCACTGGTCGCTGGCCAACCCAATTGGTGGGGATACGGTATATGGCAAGGATCTCATATGGGTCAGTATCAATTAACTCGGACTCCCTAACAATACTCGTGTGAATCTTCTCTCACCCCTTAAAAGTTTAAATTATTTTTCCTACTGCACTGGGTAGTTACATTACTCACAGGTGTCTTTGTTCATCTGACTACTTCACTGTACTGGGTAGTTACACTGCTCTCAATACGGGTGTTTTTGGCCATCTGACTACTCCCCTGTAGTTCAATTTTAAGGTCTTCTATTTCTTGTTTTATGTTTGCCCACCACTTCCTTAATTTACTACATGCGCCTATTTTTAAATTATTTTCTAAACTGCCCAAATTCTCCGACAAGAGCTGTTGAGTTCGTGGTCATAATAAAGATGTCTTAAACACTCTTCTTTGTCTATCGTCTCCGATGGAGTTGTGTACTATTGGTACATCATTTAAAACGTTACAAAATATTAAAAAACACTTTTTCCTTGTTGGAAGTACTCGTTTGAAACTGAGATATTGTTGGTTTTTTTTCTTTAAAAACCCTGCTGAGAGGTAGTCTTACTGAATGCCAGTACAGGTAAACATTGAAGATACTATAAGGGTATATTATGTATGAAATTAGTATGTTGTGACAGTAGTAATATAGCAAGAGGCCAAGGTCACTATTAAAGTCAAACAGTTGTCATCTATAGTTCAATCTTGGTAGAACATTTTTTGATTATGCCACATGACTAGCATATTAATTAATTTCATCGACATAATTTAGGCGATTATGTTTCTGATGAGTAGTAGCAACTTAACTTCTGTTTGATTGCTGGAAAGAGAGAGAGAGAGAGAGAGAGAGAGAGAGAGAGAGAGAGAGAGAGAGAGAGAGAGAGAGAGAGAGAGAGAGAGAGAGAGAGAGAGATGATAGGGCACAGACCAAGAGTTAGCTCTGATTGAACACAAGAAACATCTTATCAGGGCATTTCATCCGAAACAGATGCTTGTAAAGTACCATTAGAAAAGGTGCAAAATCAGGAATTTACATTCAACAGCAGCAAAAACTGGCAGTGAAACTTAATGCATAAGGTAAATTATGAATCTGGCTTATTTAATCTAAAAATGTTCAGGACATGTTACAAAAGATATATTTTCTACTAGCAATATCAACTAGGAAATACTGGAAACTGAAATCAATAATTCTTTTAAATAAGATGAACAGTCTTGTCAGACATGCCCAAAATGGCTATTACCATGTGACACAAAGTGCAACTCGAAGCAGCAATTCCTCGCTTCCTTATATCTTTTGTGTGCCTGAGTAGAATGTTTCCTTTGACTTTCTTACCACAATTAAAAACAAAAAAATATAAAACTAAAATTCTTGTAACTTAATATATCTGTTGTGCATATACAGTAATATATATGCCAACTTTTTAAATATATCATGCAATGAACTAAACTTGAGGTAAACCTTGACAGCATTTATATAGCATTTAATATGTTTTTAGCTTGTACCCATGATTGCTCTTTTTAACTGTGACTGGTTTTAGATGGTACTCTGAAATGTATTTCTGGCTATATCAATTGTTTCCTCTCAAAGATCACGATAAACCTTCTATTTATAATTAATGTAGAGAGAGATACCTAAGCATTATTGTACTTTAAAATTGAAATTCAACTGTCAAGTCTGCTTTATATTTTTATGCAATCTCAAGAATAATGTACATCACTCTAGACAACGATAGTTATCTTAATAAGATTAATTTTCGTATAGAAGCGAATCATATGAAGTGTCCAAATTGTCTGCCTTGACAAAATAAAACCTACAATGCAAATTATATACTGCTTTTTAAATGTTAGCATTAAAGATTGCAACGTTTTTTAAGCTAGACTCAAGACAGCGATGTCTTAAAAAGATTTAAACTGGTCACCAAATGGAAGTAAACAGTCGCACAAACTGACAACCATTGCTATTGTATAAAGACTTCTTTTCAATGTGGAAACATTAGTGCACTGTGTTAATAGATTAGGAATGTAACAAAGTCATTACATCATAGCTAGTTCATTTAGTAATTAAAACGTTACCTTTTATTGGCACAATATTGCCTTTAATGTGCCGAGGTGCCGTTAAACACTAATACATACATACATACATACATACATACATCATTTATTATTTTACAGACTCAACTATGCAATATAGTGATATTAATAGACTGACTTGGATGATTCAGTCTTCAAGAGTCGCTAAGTAATATAGTAATATTGCTGCAATGAGTTTGGAAATCGGAAATTTGTAATATTACTATGAACTTGATCAAACAATCAGTGGCGAACAATGTCATCTCTGTAGTGTAGTAACATTACCACATGCTCTCACTACATCACAACTAATTCACTGTATCAAAGACTTGCAAACTTAACTAGGCAATATAGTAATATAACTGCACTGATTTTGTTGATCAGAAGTATAGTAATATTGTTACGACTGAGTTTGCTACACATTTGTCATAAAGAATAATTTACATACTGGCTGAATGTTGCATAACTCATTGTTGCATTCAGTGCAAAGATATAGGATAAATTAGCCATTTTCTCTCTCTTCTGTTCTTTATGTCAGTTAGGAACTGATAATACATGTTAGTGTTACAAAATCAGTCAGCCGACTTTCTTTTGTCATTCTTTATGTTACTCAAATACAGATAATATCTTATATGTAACACAAGAGAAGCATTAGCTCTATCTCAGGATAATGTGTATTTTTTGCTACCTGTAGACTTATGAATATGTTAAGTAATTGCCGTTTGTTACCAAGGGTTACATGAATCGCCCCTTTGCTATGTCCATTTTTGGTAACGTTCAGCATATTACAGATAGAGGAATCTACATAAAGGATTATCGGGAGGCAGACTAGCAAGATTATGTCTGCATCCTAATGAAATTCTTTCATTCTTTGTAAATTCTAGATTTCGTATATATTGTTCTTTCGATCTAATAAAACATAATTATGTCTCCGTTTCGAAATTACTCTTCTCTTCATTACAAATAGCATTAGGCCTGGTCACCTCTCGTCTCCCAGCAAAAATGTTTAAACCTGTTCAATTCCCTCAAAAGAATGAGACCATTCCAGTCGCTGTAACGAAGAGGAACAACACATTATATCATCATAATATCACTATATGTCTGTGATACGAACAAATAATTGGTGCCCTGAATGGGCACCAATTATATTGTTGAAATGTAGTAACATTGCGACATTATGTTTGAAGTCATGAATGTAGCAATGTCAGCACATTGCCAAAATGTCATATCCTTAGTACTATGGACTCCATTCGGTAATATAGTAACAATACTTTGCTGTTTATCTGCAAGCTTCACTGAATTTTTGTTTCTTCTACATAGAAATCTTTGTACTATAGCAACATTACTACATTAGTTTTCACAGAAAGAATATAGTAATTTCACTAAATCACACATCATCTTGAGTGTAAATAGTGATCGTAGCACTATAGTAACACTATAGTAAGTTAAGGAAATGAAGATGAAGTAATGTTATTAAAACAGATTACAAATCATTCATGATATTTCTGTCATTTTATTTATAGGATTTCATTTATACCAGCAATGTAGAACAGTTTCAAGAATTACAACATTGGATTGTAAATGTCATTTTTTAAACAGGATTGGAGATAATGAGTATAGGAATAATACTATGAGAAATATGTTTGGTCTGTGAGCTAGACCATTTTTGTAAGTAGTAATCATATTACAAAGGAAATGTGAGGTTGAAACACATAATAAGGAGAACTCAGAATTTCCCTTATTATTCTTCTAACACAAAATATAACTTACTAGTTCCTGCTTGTGAGTATGCAGTAGGTAATCGTGACTGCATTGCCATGATTACTTCAGATGTGGCTCTCAACTCTTCTGATATCTTGGTACTGGAGAGGTCTGGGTTGTTATCCATGAATGCCTTCATTGTTGCGATAACCTGTGCATACTGAAATAGTAAAGAACATTCATATACAACTTAAATCTAATTATTTTATCTCCTCTTATAATCAACAGACTACGTGAAATATCATCCATGTTACAGGATCACACTTAACCAGTTCACTATGCTCATGTAAATAATGTTCATTAATATAAAATAAATTTAAATATTATTTACACAGCTCACAATGGCCTTATCAAACGAGTGCGTCAAATAACATAGTTCACATAACGGAATTGGAATTCATACTATTATATTTTTATAGTCACCAAGCCATCATAGTAAATGATACCATTGATACACAGCATGAACAAGATGGCAGAAGTACCCACATTTTCTCCATCAGATTGATAGAATCTTCCCTGTATATGCGCCTGGTAGGATAGTGGTAAAAGCTAACCCTGGGGAGAACGTTGAGAACAAGATTTGTTCCAAGGACCAACAAAGAAATCACGTGTCATGTATGTACATACATACATACATACATACATACATACATACATACATACATACATACATACATACATACATACATACATACATACATACATACATACATACATACATACATACATACATACATACAATTCTTTAACCTGTATGATAACTTTGTATCATCATTTTTTGGTGATGTGTTCATGATCGAGATGGTATAGGGGTTGGTGCTTACAGCCAAGGCGATGGGTGCCGTAACCTACGGGCCTGGGTTCGAATCTCCGTAGAGTACAAATTAAAATTCTCTAACATGTATGATAATATGATTTATTTATATTTAAACATTCTGTTAATGTTATCAAGCATTCTCCTGTCAGATCCAGGGATAGCACTTTCTGCTTTGTTTGGTGTATATTTGTAATTATATATATATATATATATATATATATATATATATATATATAGAGAGAGAGAGAGAGAGAGAGAGAGAGAGAGAGAGAGAGAGAGAGAGAGAGAATAAATACAAATCATATTGCGAATAACAATCCTTTCCAGTGGATTGGATCTACCAACAGTGAACAGTGCAAAACTAGTTTTTAACTAGCCTAAGCGCTTTCGACTCTCATTGAATCTTTATCAAAGGCAAACTGAAATCAGAGACAAGACAAACGCTTCTTTGTAATTTTCTCCTACATGTCAATAGGAGAAATAAGTGTAAGTTACAATGATTACTTTGAAAGTGATCAGTGTTGGGCATATAGCTTAGAATGTATGGATCATAAGGTATACTAGTTGAAAAGTCTGTTAGCTATATATAGTATATTGTACTAACCTACCATTGGTCATACTAATTAATGGTTGGTACTGAAATGTACAACTAATTTTAGATCCATTAAGGTATAAAGGTTTATGAAGGTAAAGGTATCAGTATAGAAAACCATAATAGTAAAATTCGTTTTTATTACAATGTCAAGCAGCCATACAAAAGTAGGTTACAGTGGCCAAATCTTGGAATACTGTAACAAATATACTAAAGCTTGCATGATTGTCTTAGTGGCATTAATTTAGCCATACGTTTTGGGTTTTATCCAGATTTTTTCAACATTTAAAATAAACGAACAAGGAACTTAAAAATTAAAATATTAAAAGAAAGTATTTAAATGTCTCTAATTTAAAAGAATCTCAGAATGGTCTCGAACTCTTAAAATGATATTCTGCAAGAAAATGTATGTATCTATACCCCCATAAAATTTTGTAAATAACAGTGGCAAGAACAGTCCATAAGGAAATATTAATCCTTAAATATTTGAGCTCACCACAGTATCTAAAGATTGCCACAAACAAAACAATACTATGTGATAGGATACATTTCGAAAGAAAAAAATATAAGCGGTTTGACGCTTTGAAGCAACTTGGTTGTCAGAATGACACGAGGGAAGAACTGGTTTTGTGCAAAGTTCATGTATTGGGAGCCTTGTGACACAATGGTAAATAAATAAAAATATGGCTAAATGAGCCACCATGTATACGAATGAAGCAGCCCAGTTCAACCATAAAGGTGCTAGTCCCATATATGACTTGCATAATGAGCCACCCGGAAGTAGCTATACAAAATGTCTAAATTGAGGAAAAAGTACTATCACACTGGAAAGAAGATCTGCAATGTGAATTCTGTCTTGGTGGTAGTAAGTGTTTCATTCCAGTGGACTCTCCAGTGGACTATCCCCACAAGCAGAGGCATTAGGTACTGAGGTGAGCATTTTGCAAACATTTATGGCAAAATCTTATCAGGCAACAAGCCACTACTGATTAGATAGTCTTTGGTTACTTCTACTAACCCGACAGGTATAACTACTTTAATAAACGAAGATTTATCTCCCTTTATCTTTTTGTTAATTTGAAGTACCACAATTGTATCATTTATCCCAGTTGGAAGGTCTTAGAACACGGGGTGTATGTGCTTTTATACAGCAGTTGATAGTTGTGTTTCAATAGTAAGAATTTTCCAGCTTTAATAAGTGTTTCAGCTATGCTTTTCTTTCTACTTTAATGCAATAGTTTAGTGTTTCAACTCCGAGGGCGTTATTCACCGTTCTGATATCTTAATTATTCAGTTAATTATTTTTGTGTTATTTGCTGTGTGTTGATGACATCCCATGTCAAAAAGCATTTACTATTTTAAATTTAACTGGTAATTCAGAATTGTCAACAGCCCTCTACTACTGTATTAATTCTCATACCTGTGATGCTTCTAGTACAACATTATGGGTTAATTTGCTTTTTTCTTTTTGGTGTCAAAGTTAATAAAGTATCATAAAAGTCACAATGAGCTACATTTGGTAGAGTTAACTCACTATTTCTAAAATTAAAAATCGTCAACGTTTGCTGTACATATCCAGCTGACGAGCTGAAATGACCAGGTTCTAACTCGGCATGATGTCACTTTGTCACAGGGTGTACATAGGTATTCCATGGAATTTTTTTGGTACAATGCCCTTGAGTCTGCCAGGTTTACACTACTTAGTAATTATTTTTCCTAATTGCAGTTCCAAACCACAATGCAGGTATGAGAGCTCATCTCCTATTCTCAAGGCTTTCCAGAATACAAAATTTAATGATTACCCCAGGCTCATTACCTTCATAACACCATGACGGTATTTTTGTGCACACAAAACTTTATAACAACATACATGTAGTTTAGGCCCTACAACATTTACTTCGGATTAGAGAGTTTGTGTTTTCCATTGGACAAGTCACATGACACCAATACAAACAAGGGCTAATTCACCATATTTTCATTTACTATATGTGACCTAGTATTCATTCTTCTAAGTCTGATTTTACTGTCTAATGGAAACAAAAGATGAACCTAAATAAGTTCTAATTCACAGAATAATTTTAGGAGGTTAAGTGTTTCAATTATTCCACCTTTCTTAGTAAAGAGTCTGGTAATGTTGTATTCAACTTTGATGCAGGAAACCTCAATTAAAGATCACATTGACATGCACATGGCACTCGATCAGAACACGTCTATTCATTTTCTTGAGTACTTTGCCAAACTGATTGTTGCAAACAGTTGAAATCATTTTGACGAGATGTCGAGCATTAAAATAATATCCTGCAGGAATTTCTCATGTCATAGATAGTTTAATCGCTAGTGCTGGTTATTTTCTTTTGCAACAGCCAAGATTATTTTTGTTTAAGTGCTCATGGAATTGTTTGTTGAATATTTCTACACTGAAAGTGGTTTGATCTGCTGCAATGCGTAAAACTTGAATGGGATGAATAATTTCTACCAACGCCACTTCCTAACGAGCTTTGTAGCTGTAGTCTCAGAATTTTCAGTGATGAGAAAATGAATGTGTCCTTTTTTCTATTCGTTTTGAAAAGCTTGATACAGAAATTCTGTGAATTTTCTGTTTGTCATCGCGGAGGGTGTTGACCATTTTCTTTGAAGACAATTTTGAAGCTCACGCTAACTTTAAACTCTTTTTAAACATCAAAGAATCTACCCAAGCCGATTTTTAAAACACATCAATGACACTAAACAATTAATTGTAACCTTGATTGTACGAAACTAAATGAGACATCTGTTAAGTCTGCGTGTCATTGATGATCAATTCCTGTTCCTCTGATTTGACTTCTTTTTTCTTGTAACCATTGTCTTACATCTTGCTGATATAAACTTTTGAGTTTGGTTTTAGCTGCACGATACAATTTGTTCATTTCTCCATAGCCAGCTGCATAATTTGGAGTATGAATTCACAGCACCTCTCTTCTTTTTTTTGTCTGTCTTTTGGACTTGGGCTTTTGGGCAGGTTTTCCTTTTATATCTACAGCATTAGGATCCCGTCGTAGAAGCAAACGAATAATCACACCTCCTAGAGATCCACTTCCATCTGGTTTCAAGATAATTTGTTTCTTCATTTGTGTATCATTTTTTGGATCAGTCAGTTGTCTCAAAGTTACTTTATGTTTCTTCAACAATTTTTTTAAAAATAAAACAACGTATTTGATGATGAATGTAAATAATTCCTTGTAGTAACTTACGTGCTGGCAAAGTAACCATCATAACACTTCTTTCAGAGGCTTCGTACAAATGCAAACGCACTTGTGCATTTTGTAAAATTTGTTTTTCTTTGCGACTGATGGCATACAGTGCACGATCAATTAATTTTGCAAGAGGATGCGATGGAAAGAAAGTCAAGTTGAATAAGGGGAGAGAGGAAAAAAGTGAATGGTGTTTATAGTTTGTTTTTAGACAGAAAAAAAAGAGGAAAGTGACTCGTTAATGACTGTATTTTCTTCTTGACACCAAGCGTGAAATAAGTGATAGGTTTTAAATTGATCAATAAATATGCATGTGGCAATTTAATGGCATTGTCATAAGTATAATTCAGCCATGGTATTCTAATTGTTTAGGCAAGACTTGAACTTAAGATTTGTCTCATGAACTTTTAAACAACGCTACATAATAAGTGCTGAGACTGATGCTGCGATACGCTTTACTTTCTTGAAACCAATTTTGAGCAATGGAAATATCACTGGCATGACCATGATGTCTTTTTCGAGTAAATAAAAGTTAAATTTCTTTTATGTCTTCTCCCAACATGTCAATGAAAATGATGAGATGCATTTGACTAGATTCAGACACGATCCCATCGTCTTCGCAAGGAATACCTTCTACACACGAAATGGATTCTCCTTGAATGTCAAGTAATAACGTGTAAGCGGACTGCCACTCTTTGTAACACCACATGATATGTTGTGGAGGATGCATGAACAAAAGCGATTTGTGTTCGACCAAACGTTTGACAAATTTGGTTTTGCCTGAATCGCTCAGTCCAGCTATCAACATGTTAAATGGACGACAACGATACAGCACCTCCTAACTTTGACGATATGGCCTTTCGTCAATCACTTTGAGAACGGAGGACGCAGTCATAACTCTCAAGTAGTTTGAAAACTTCTGAGACACTCACCAAAAAAGTCAGGCAATTTATGCATGTTTCATTTTTTCATGATACAGCACAAATATTCATATTTTTAAAAAAAAGTTAATGTTTTCTTTCTTTCATCAGTTACATACGTCTTTGGCATAGTCATCAACCTCTTGTTTCCAAGTATCAAATCCAAGACATTGCCAGTCACGTACATACTTTCAATTGTAAATCTGTTGGTGTATCCAACTAGGCACACACTCTTCTTGGTAACTATAAAAAGTAGAAAAAATGCAACGAATTTCTTCTTCACACAGGGGTAGAAAAGTAGCATTCATCACTAATCATAGCACTTTTAACGCAATTATTTTTTTTGTGTGCACTGATAAAGTTTTGGTTGTCATGCCTTTGCATGAACTGGTGATAAATTTGCTAAGGAGATTCTGCCAGTAAACGAAATGCAATAAATTCAGTCACCAACTCACACATGACATATCATTGTAAATTCATAGGAATTGTATCGTCTTTTGGAATAAGTTCTTTTAACAGTACTTGGTAATCCACTATGTATTGAATGGTGTCATTGACTTTCTATCACTGAATTCGGTGTAACACTGATGAGAGAAGTCGTGGCATTGCAAAGCTTCTAATGTATTTGCAGAAAACATAAAAAAACTCTCTCCCTTCAGCCTTCTTCAATGTCAGTCTTTGAATATCGTTCAGATACCTTATGTTCATAACTATGTCCCAAAGTAAAATGTGAAATGGTTCTTTGCGTTTTACTTGAATCTGTACAGAGTCTATGTAAATGCATGTCACATGTCAGGTAGTAAACTATGAATCTTCTTGTCTAATGTATCCATGAGAATAATAATCTGGACCAACCAAAGGAAGGTAGTGACAGCACGAAGACCATCTGGCATGTTCAAGAGTAAGCTGTATCATCATATTTCCATTCGCCAAGTTTCACACCACAACAGAAACACTGTACCTGGTCTCCTTGTCCCAAGTAGAGAAACCCTGCTCTCGCTAGAAATGTAGAAGAAGGTCCTTCCAGATAATTGGGTTATTTCCGTTTGAACATCTGGAATCGACTGGCAAAATCACAATGGTCAAGCAAAGTCACAGGAAACGTGTATTCTTCTTTGATTCATAATTCTCTATGAGCTTGTGGTATACAGAGTCTTTTGTGAGTACATGGATGACATCCAGACAGACGCACTGACAGCATTGCTTTCGATAGTAGAGCGGCAAGGTCGTGCTGCATCGCCAATGTCGCAGGGTACAGTATCACGTTTGTCCCAAGGCACAGCATCACTCTGGTTACATGGTGCAGCATTGCACTGGGCTTCATTGACCTTGGAGTCTGTCGGCCCATCACACTGTTTCTGTTTGAAATTCATTATTCTTGGTGGAAGCCTCTGGATACAATGATCTTTCTGTTTTGGAACTCTCCTTTTTAATCCTGGAGGATAGTACTCGTATAATACCGTGCTGTGATTGCAAAGTTGCCCTCACTACTTGTAGACTATCGGATACTCTTTTTCCAAGGGCCTACTTATGATCTGATGCCTGACAAAACGTACAATCTTGTAAGGGTCGACCGTTTTACATGAAATTCTTGATCTTGACCTGACTTTTAGACTTCTTTCCGTACTTCATCTCTCGACTCGAACGAGAGTTCTATGTCAGTCCTTTCACTTTACACTTGGTCTGATGTTGTCCTTTTTATCTCGTTATTGGTAGCTGTAATGTTGGGTCCACCAATAGCAAAACTCAAAATAGTATTTTAGGGATGTTTGTCGGGTGACGCTCCAAAACGTTCGTGTTCAATGTGTAGGTGATAGTCTCCAGGGCGATCAGTGTACATGCAGCTATTAATGTCTAAGTAAAGGATGCTGTTGTCTAAAGATTCCAACACCAAGTAAAATTTTAAATGAGCACTGTCTGTCACGTAAGCAGCACTGATGACATTGCCAAACTTGTGTGGTGAAACAAACTCCATGACCTCTTCGTAATCAAAAGATCAAATGCGTACGTATGCTTTCCACATGTTTAACGAGTTTTCCTTTATCGTCGATGAGCTGAAAGTATTAACTTGGATCCACGAGGTATTACATCTTAGGCAATATCAGACGTTACGCAAATTTTCACCACAAACAATTCAGCATGGCTTTAGCAAATGATCATCTTCCTTCATTATTTTCTACGAGTTTCAAGGTGATGCCTTCAAGTGGTTGGTACCATAGATTCAACTGATCTTTTTTTTTCTAGAGTGTAACACCAGGAAGGATAACCTCTGGCTTCTTGTTAGCCTGAAAAAAGTTCTGGATTCGAGTTGTTGTTCTGTTGGTACTGTTTTGTGGTAGGGAGTGACATATGTCGTAAATTGTTAACAGTCGGTATCCACGATTGAGATCATGAAACAATTCGACACTCGCGCATGCTCCTGTCAAGGTACGTTTTTGGTCATCGTGAGGACAAGGCTGGTCTTGATTACAGGTTTCAGCACACGTACGACATAATGGAAACATCAGTTGTCTGTGACAATGATGAGGCAACATTGGATGGTACAAATTCGTCAATGGAAGAACTTGACATTCCATCAAACCTTGGTACTGGCGAACGTGCTAGACGAGGATGTGTTCTGTCACAATTTCAGGCCAACTGGATGGAAATCGAGCATATCTACACACCCAAGGATACAATAAACACACATCGATATATTTGATTTATTCTCCTTGAGATTCGTTGGCTTCGTACAACAATTGTGTAGCATTGGTTCATCCACTAAACCAACTGTCACATGGATTCAAAGGTTCAATTTCCATCACATCGCAGTCTTTGACGATGAGTCAAAATTCTGAATCAGTTTCGAAATGTCGATCGTAGTTGTGTTCCCACATTTTCATCACTTGGTATCCTTGACTCTCCAAACTCTGGCATCCTTGGTAAGATTTTTTGAACAACTCTTCAAAGGTCAACCCTGTCAAAGGATTTTTCAGGTCTCGATGAGGATAACAGGTGGAGAATCCATGAAGTAAACATCCCTGAAATTCGTAGATGATCAGTAAGTTTTCTAAATCCCAACCATCCACAAAACAAAATTCAATCTTCTTTACTTCACCATTTCTAACATGTTGTACCCACTTGTCTTGAATTTTACACAAGTAATGTAACCAATGCAAAGCTTTGGCCGAATATCGACGGTTGACAGTTTGATAGGATTGAAGTGGTATAATGGCTTCTTTGTTCTCAGACATAAACTTCTTTCGGTACACTAATCCACCGGTTTTTGCGATGGTAGAAGCTTCCTTCAAGGCAGTGTGGATAAGCTTGCGATGAAGATTAGTAAAGCGGTGCCACCAGTTCTCTCAGAAACAGAGATATACTACTCAATTATTACCAAAATATTGTAATTTCTGTGTGCATGTCTTAGTCTATGTTTTGTCTTTCACAACTAAAACTTAAACCCCCTCTCAACTCTTACGTCGTATGTGTAATAGTATGATACTATGTTAGTTTGTATATTGTATATATTCCTACCCTTTTCTCTCCTGAAATGTCACTGCTAGGGTTATAGGGCTTGTGAGGGTGGTAGTAGGTGGTAGTATTGTTTATAAGGTAATGGGAAGTTAATGGGGGGGGGGGGGAGTATGGCTAGATGGGGAAATTCAAGTTATGTTTAAAAGGGGTTTCTCTTCTATTTCATCCGCCTTCTTTTACATCCTATCCTTTGTGTGAGTAAGTGTAGGTGCTGGTCAGTAGATGAGTGGGTGTTGGTCAAACGACGTGTTGGTTAATAGGTGTAGGTGTTGATCAGTAGATGAGTGGGTGTTTGTCAGTCAAACGGCATGTTGGTTAGCACGTAGCTGTTGATCAGTAGATAAATGGGTGTTGGTCAGTCAAATGGCGTTTTGGTTAGTTGGTGTAGTTTTAACATTGCATTTCCCCATGTCTGTATAGGGCCCCATATTGTTTAACTTATGGACATTTTTAAGATTATATTTCTCTTTGTCTGTATATGGTCCCATAATGTTAATCCTATGGACATTTTTAACATTACATTTCCCCATGTCAGTATACAGTCCCATACTGTTAACCCTATGAGTTAATGTTACATTTCAATTGTCCATATACGGTCCCATTTCAAAATGGAGGTCGTAATGTTAATTCCCATTGTCGGTATTGGGTCCCATATGTCCGTATAGCGTTCCCCTACACTACTGATATATATGTCGGTGAGAAAGAAAAGAATGGTTCAAACTGACAGCTGGATAATAGAATGCGTAGATAGTTAGAAGAACAAACTCAGACTGACAGAGAGACAGACAGATAGATCTGTGGACGGATAGATAGATAGATAGATAGATAGATAGATAGATAGATAGATAGATAGATAGATAGATAGATAGATAGATAGATAGATAGATAGATAGATAGATAGAGTTTTTTGAAAATAGCTAGATTTAAAACATGTATGATGATTGTTAATTTTACACGTCTCCCACATGTGTAATATACATGTGCAGTGTAATTTGTTGATATTAGA
This sequence comes from Margaritifera margaritifera, assembly GCA_029931535.1. NCBI lineage: Eukaryota > Metazoa > Mollusca > Bivalvia > Unionida > Margaritiferidae > Margaritifera > Margaritifera margaritifera. Next base: position 164,184 of record JAQPZY010001164.1, read on the forward strand.
TAAGACGACTTTTGAAAGCCAGTAAGTTCAGTCAGTCAGGCAGTTTCATTGGCTAGTATAAGGAGAAGCCAAATCACGTACTGCCTATGGCTTGGTTAGGATTTGAAAGTCGGTAAATCCCGAATGCTCACAAATATTAGGATTAAAATGTAACTGACAAATTAGAAAAATAAATATTTATTCTCTACTTTTCAATAATTGCTTCAAATGGGCAGCATTCACATTATCATGTCTATATAAGAAAATGCAAGATTTATCGAGACATACACTACAAGATGGGGATGACACATTTTTACAATGTATCGTGAAATAAAGTATTGATAGATGAATAGCAACAGAAGGATGCAGTACACATAAATGCTAAGTAAAGGTGCTCATATATATATATATATATATATATATATATATATATATATATATATATATATATGTGTGTGTGTGTGTGTGTGTGTGTGTGTGTGTGTGTGTGTGTGTGTGTGTGTGTGCATATACATACATACATACTGCGGCGAGTTTGCAGAGTATAAACCTTGCGGAATATAAAGCATTATGAACCGACCCCCACCCACCAAACCTCCATCTCTTTCTTACTCTCTAAAGGACTTTCAATTTATCTGCGTGCATACTCAGGATCCTTCAAGTGAAACGAAAACTTGCGATGTTTCACTTGAGGACACAAACCTATCAACTATTATGTTGATCATTGAGAAATTGTTAGTAAAGAACATTGACACTTTGCAAGTCTTAAACTTATTTTTAAAACATTAATACGTTTTACTTCATGCAAAAAGTATAATAAAAAATATGGATCCTAAATTTATCACTGAAAAGCAAGTTTAGATTTACCAAAGGTATCTTCAACCAAGATGTGTGTTTATTATGTTACCTGAGAATTGTCAGTTGTGTAATTTGAATTATGTTGCTCTGTTCATATCAATGTGAACAAAGAACACGGCAGGACAAAATAAAAATAAAAACAGGTGTAGTAGATTAAATAAAATAAAGACTTGTTTCATTGTCTTTGTGTTCACTAATTAGGAAAATTACTGGCTTGTCAGCTATATTGTTGTTGAGTATATTCTTCCACTTTCTTTTCGGAGCATCCAAGTTCACTAGAAGCATGTGTGTGTGTGTGTGTGTTCTTGACCTTACAATTATATTCGCTTGTATCGGCCATTTATTTATTTATCATCTTGTTTTTTCTCATTTGTGTGTAAACTCATATAATTCGCAATTCTCCAATTTGTTTATCTTTTCATACATTCATTTATTGTTTATTTGTTTGTTTGTTCATTCATTCATTCATTCGTTCATTCATTCATTCATTCTAACGTTTACTTTTTCACTTACTGATTTATAGGCATCTACGTCTGTTTGTTCGTCCGTTACTTTGTGCATTACTTTTAATTATAAGACTAACTGGTGAAATAAAAAACGGAGCTAGATTATTAATGGCAGTAAAAATAGTAATTACTTAGAATAAGACAATCATCAGACACTCTTAAGGCATAGGGTTACAATTAAATTGCTACAATCATCGTGGAAAGTGCTGAAGATTATTTGACTTTTTTATGTGAAACTTATATGCTCAGGAAATTAAAGGATCTGAAACTGTCTTTTAAGTTATGTTGCACCTAATTCTCTCTCTCTCTTTCTCTCTCTCTCTCTCTCTCTCTCTCTCTCTCTCTCTCTCTCTCTCTCTCTCTCTCTCTCTCTCTCTCTCTCTCTCTCTCTCTCTCTCTCTCTCTCTCTCTCTCTCTCCAATGTGCAATGCCTATCCTGGCCAACCATATCTTATATTTCGTGAATGGGAAAACTATATAAAGGTTTGTCTTAATTTTTATATTTTTCTCTAGCTGAGAATCGCACTTCACAACTAAAGATAATTCCTTGTGAAGAAATCTATATTTTTGTGGAGGCAGTCAAGTGTGTTTAGTAGGTCATACAATGATTTCACAAATTGATTCTAGTTTTGTATTTATTTTTACTTTTAGGGATAAATATAACATTCATTATTCTCTAAGAAGATTATTATTATAATGCTGTTTATGGTCACTTGACTCACTTGACTTGTAAAGAGTTTACCGTAAAAGCTTCGACGGCAGTATGATCAAAGTTTCCTAGTTTACCCGATTTATTTAATTCTTAATTACAGCTCAGGGTCAAATGTCTTCCTGCAATAAAGTTTAGTTAAATAATTGAAAATTATACTATTAATTAAATTTGTATTTATTTGCTATGTTACTCTCCTTTCTGTACAAGGGCGGGAACATTAAATAATAACCCTCTTTGACATGAATATGTTATAGACACGTACAATGCAAAATACCACGTCTGGTGCAAGTGTATCTAGTGATATTTAAAATGTGGGGCAACCAAATGGAGAGACAGATGCAGGACATGACAAAACATCCTGATGCTAAGACAAGATAATAATAATAATAATAATAATAATAATAATAATAATAATAATAATAATAATAATTATTATTATTTTTATTATTATTATTATTATTACTCACAGTTTCCAGTTCAGACTTGCGTTCTTTTTGAACCTGCCAATCCTCATCTGAACAAAATGCGAAAGATTGAATATATCTTCCTCCTGATAGAGTTTCAACTGCTACTTCGTGCTGGCTTTGGGTGTTCAATTCAGTTTCCAGAGCGCCAAAGTGCAGATTTCCATATCCTGAATTCTCGTGAATTACTACATCATGCACCCTTTGGGTATCTTCCAATGATTCAAAGTTGTCTTTCAGTGTTTCCACCTCATTCACTACCTCTGATATCCGATTCTGATGAGCTTTTAATTCTTGTTCTCGGAAATATTCATCTATGTCTTTTGTCTTCAGCTTTTTAAGGAAATTATTATAATTATAACATATATGTAGACTTTGAAACATGGGATAATAATAATAATAATAATAATAATAATAATAATAATAATAATAATAATAATAATTATTATTATTATTATTATTATTATTATTATTATTATTATTATTATTATTATCTTATCTCAGGTGTGTTCGCACAGATTTAAAATGGATTAATATATGTAACTATTGTGGTCAACAGGTACATATATGAATAATATACTATTCACAAGTATACACATTTCAGCATGTCAGAAGTCGTATATACATAGATAGGATTAAACATGCACAGATTATCTCTGGATACAATGATAACATTCTGTATTTGGAGGATTTAATATATCATTCCAACTGGTCAAGAAAGAATTTCTTTAATGAGGTTTTAAATGAAGCAAAGGAAACTGAATTACGTATCCTCAAGGATAAGGCATTCCAAAAGGTAGGTGCTGATATATATATATATATATATATATATATATATATATATATATATATATATATATATATATATATATATATATATATATATATATATATAGTATTATCACAGTAACGCGATCTTGATTGCTAGATCACGTCGACTTGGCAGCATTAGAAAATCCGGATCATGACTCGACGCTCCGCGTCTCGTCATGATCCGGATTTTTATGCTGACAACGAGACGTGATCTAGCAATAAAAATCGCATTACTGTGATAATGATATTTTTGTTATATACCTTTCAATTTTCAGATAATTTAATAAAATCACTATATGTAGTTGAAAAACACAAGAAATTGCTAAACATTTCAACCTGTTTAATACGAACTTCATCTTAAAGCATAAACCGAATTACTTGTTGAAAGGCTGACATGCGCATGAAAATTAGTTTTATGAACGAAGTTGTGAAACAACGCTAGTTCAGTTTGACTACTATCACTGTCAATAACACGAATTCTTTGACGCTCGATGACAGACTACTCATATATGTCATTTACAGTTATTGTGCAGTTCTGAAATTTTGCATCACGGAAGTTTTCACCAGCTAAATGACTGGAAGTTTGTTGCAGAGGCCAGGTTGAATGCGGTTGAGCTGTTTCTGGCAATACCTTGTGAGAGGCTCCAATGGGAACTTAACACGCGAATGACAACATTATTCTGACAGTTATTTACAACAGGATTGGAGAAATTGTTGGAACTTGATGGTGCAGATTTGTTGCAGAGAATATTATTCATTTAGAATTTAAAATTCATCCATTATGCGTGAAACTCACTAACGTTACCATTTATGAATTTCCGTAAATGGGTTGTACTGTACAACTGTAATGTTTTGGTACTGATCCTGTTTCAGACGAACATTTAATATTTTACTACTTCAAAATAAAGGAATAAATGCTTTTTCATTGTTGTTGTGGCAAAAACATGGTTTAGACCTTTCAGATATTTTACATATAACGCAAGGTTTCTTAACTAACGTCGCTGAGAGCTTTGTTTACTGCTAGTGTTGGCATTACATCGCTAGGGGCGCTGCTATTGTCACTAGGAAACCTCGAGGATAAAGTAGTCTCAGCCTCGTTTGAGAGTATGGTGATACGGGTTTAGAAAACGACAGTATCGTTTTCCTGCTTGTCGGAAATGACGGTAAAATTCTGGCTCTTTCTTGGGTAGAAAATTGTTAGGTATATAATAAAGTAAAAGAGCTTTTAAAATGGTTGGTTTCGACCACGGAATCTGGAGTTCGTTGTTAGTTGTTGATCGGAGATTACGCTCAGTATTTGATGATCTTTGTTAATTAGGTTAGAAATATAATCTAGAGAGAGATCGTTTAGAGACTTATATGTCATGGTTCCTCATGGTTCCTTTAAAATAAAGAATATGTTTTTGTTTAGGCAGCCACTGTAAACGTGAAAACAAACCATTAGAGGGAGTCGTAATAGGAAGTTTCTGAATTATTGCGCTGCCCTTATCTGGAGTTTGTCAATTCTGGATAGATTAGAATTGGATGTGTTTCCACATATTGTACAGCCGTAGTCTATAAGTGGTAGTATATATCCCGAAAAATAAAGTTCAAGCGATTGGGGAGGTAGATATTTCAACAGTAATTTTAAGAGAGTCTTTCATTTGACATCCATTGTACATATGTGATCGATATGTGCATTCCAGCCGAGGTGTTGATCAATGTAGGTACCAAATGTTTTATTTATAACACTAGACACGTCTAAGTCATTTAGAGTTAGAAGTAAATCCAAGTTGGTGGATATGCACTGCCTTGTTCCGATTGTCATACATTTCGTTTTAGATGCATTAATATACATTCTGTTTTGTTGACACCAAACTGATATATTGTTGAGGTCGATTTGAAGTTTATTTTCAATAGAGTCAAGAGATTTACCAGATGACTGCAGTGTAGAATCGTCAGCGAAAAGATCTCTGTTAGAGTGCACTGGATACAAGGCCAAGTCGTTGATAAACAGTAGAAAAAGTAGAGGCCCTATAACAGAGCCTTGAGGAACACCACTTAAAATATGACTTGAATCAGAAGTATATTTACCCGTAGAAACAACCTGGGGTCTTTTAGTGAGATACGACGTGAACCAAGCAAGTGAGTTTGAAGAAAACTTGTAGGATGATAATCTTTTAATGAGCACTTAATGGTCAACCAAATCGAATGCTTTTTCAAAATTAATGAAGATTGCACCAGTAAGTTCGCCCGATTCAATTGCTAGTAGCCACTGGTCTATAAGTTTCGTCAATTCAGTTTGACATGAATGTTTTTGTCGGAACCTGATTGTGATTTATGGAAGAGTTGATGCTTGTTAAGATATCCGAAAAGATACTTGCTGACATGTTTTTCCATAATTTGTTAAACGACAGATAGAACTGGTATAGGTCGATAGTTAGATGGGTCATTCTTTTCATTTCCCTTATGAATTGCGAATACTTTTGCTAATTTCAATAACTGGAAATTTACTGGAAGTGATACTACAGTTATTAACTTCTTTCAATGACTCAGAGATTGATAAAGCCGACATTTTCAGAATTTTGGGGTGAATTCAATCTAGACCCACCGATTTGTTAGTGTCTATTTTAGTGATAATATAAATAGTATCAATTAATGTATTTAGGGGGATATTAAAACAAACATGATCTGGTACCCTTTCATTCACGAAGGTAGTAACTTTATCAATGTTAGGCTCTGTCAATGTCAAGTGTTTGGGAAGTATTATTAAGAAATAGGTTCAGTTGGTTTGCAATATCGTGATCATCAGTATAACTAGTGCTATTAACTATAATTTCACATGGACTTAGAAGCACGGTTTCGTAGTAGTTAGTTCTCGCAAATGATTCCAGATGGATATGTTATCAGAGTTTGAGGCGATGGCTTCTTTGAAAAATGAGCGTTTATTTTTTTACAATGAGAGATTTTACTTTGTTTCGCCATATACGATAATTGGTCAACTCTTTACATTTATGATAGTAGTTTCATTTACAGCATTAGCGATTTCATTGGTATTCCATTATGGTTGTTTTGATCTTTGAATTCTTTTGATTTGTATGGGAGCGTGTTTGTTTACGATAGTAAGAAAACAGTAGTTTCAGACAGACAAATCATAATCCGGGTCTGTTTTAGAGAACCCTAAGGAGTCGATATTTTGAGACAGTTCAGAGTGAAATTCATTTTGAGCCAATTTGTTTAAGCATCGGTATTGTATATATACATACATACACATATATATGTGTGTGTGTGTGTGCGTGTGTATGTGTGTGTGTGTTGTTGATCACAAGTTCTACTGAGCAAACAGAACATAAGAATACAGTGTTTCATTCATATAACTAACTGCTGAATAATCGATCAGTAAATTAGTTCCACTTTCTCAAAATACATTTTATTCACGTTTGTCTGAAGTGACACTTTGTGCTAGAGATAATCCATTTTGCAATTATTGCCTTACGGGTATATTTCTTCAGGTCGATCGAGACCTTTTCTGAGAATACATCTGCACTGATCTCCGTCATTTAATTGACCACTAGCACTGGTCTAAAAATTTTTCGAAGTCGTCTGCTTCAGAGATAAAATGTGCTATTTATTAGGGATTTTGATGTGCTGAATTCAAATATGGCAATTAAAACAACTAATTGGCTACTGTTTCCAAGATATTTAAGTTTTTACATTTTACGTGTGTACATTGTAGAGTTTTAATCATAAATTGTAAACCTAGGTCTTTTCATCTGTTTATGGTTGCTTTACATAATAATATTTCACCTGTCCTGTTTATGTATCACTTTAAAAAATAGCAAAATGGTTATATAAATAAAAAATATATTGAAACAAAAGTCAAAAAGAACTATTATGTATATATAAGTACATAGTTTAGTCCTTATTCAGTGTCTACTCGGCGCTTCTTGGCATGTCTCTTGTATTCATTAAATGGAGCATCTCTTGTCACTGTATAGCAATAGTCTGCAAGCGTTGATGGGCTCCATTTGCCCTGATAGCGTTTCTCCATTGTTGCAATGTTCTGGTGAAATCGCTCGCCGTGCTCGTCGCTCACTGCTCCGCAGTTCGGTCGAAAAAAATCTAGAGGAGAGTGCAAAAAATGTATCTTTAGTGGCATGTTGCAATCAAGGCTTTTGTATGCCTTGAGAAGGTTTTCCACCAACTCCCTGTAGTTTTCTGCCTTGTTGTTTCCGAGAAAATGTGTTGCCACTAACTGGAAGGCTTTCCATGCCGTCTTTTCCTTGCCACGCAGTGCACGGTGAAATAAATCATCTCGAAGAAGTTCACGAATCTGAGGACCAACAAAGACACCTTCCTTTATCTTAGCTTCACTTAACCTTGGAAATTTTCCACGGAGGTACTTGAAAGCTGCTTGTGTTTTGTCCATGGCCTTGACAAAGTTCTTCATCATATCCAGCTTGATGTGCAAGGGTGGTAATAAAATCTTCCTTGATTCAACAAGTGGTGGATGCTGAACACTTTTCATCCCTGGCTCCAATGACTGTCGGAGTGGCCAATCTCTCGTGATGTAATGGGAATCTCTCGCACGACTATCCCATTCGCAGAGAAAACAGCAGTACTCTGTGTATCTAGTCTGCAGACCTAGCAAGAGAGCAAGAACCTTGAAATCGCCACAAAGCTGCCACTGATGTTAATCATAGTTTATGCACCTCAAAAGTTGTTTCATGTTTTCATAGGTTTCCTTCATTTGGACTGCATGACCAACTGGAATTGATGGCAAAACACTGCCATTATGCAGCAAAACAGCTTGAAGACTCGTCTTCGATGAATCAATGAACAGTCTCCACTCATCTGGATCATGAACGATGTTGATGGCTGCCATCACACCATCGATGTTGTTGCTGACTACAATATCACCTTCCATGAAGAAGAATGGGACAAGATCCTTTTCACGGTCACGGAACATGGAAACCCTAACATCACCTGCCAGGAGATTCCACTGCTGTAGTCTGGAGTCCAACAGCTCTGCCTTACTCTTTGGTAGTTCCAAATCCCTGACAAGGTCATTCAGTTCACCTTGTGTTATGAGGTGTGGTTCAGAGGAGGAGGATGGGAGAAAATATGGGTCATGTGACATTGATGGTTCAGGACTAGAAGTTTCACCCTCTTCCTATTCCTCGTCTGACTCAAGGGAGAATGATTGTGGTGCATCATGAACCGGCAGTCCTTCTCCGTGCGATACTGGGCGTATAGCTGACGGAATGTTTGGATAATGCACAGTCCACTTTTTCTTCTTTGACACACCTTTCCCAACTGGAGGCACCATGCAAAAGTAACAATAGCTGATATGATCTGTTGGCTCTCTCCAAATCATTGGCACTGCAAAAGGCATAGATTTTATTTTCCTGTTCAACCACTGGCAAAGATTTGTTGCACAAGTGTTGCAGCATATGTGTGGGGCCCACATATTGTCCTGATCTCCAATTTTGCAGCCAAAATAAAGGTGATAGGGTGTCTTAACCATAGTGGTTATACTGCGCTTGTGTGATGCAAAAGTCACTTCACCACAAACATAGCAGACGTTATCTGCATTGTTCACACAAGTAAGAGGCATCTCTGCTCACTTTGGCTAAACGGAAATGTGTCCCTTTGCAAAATCAAACACTGGCAAATAAGAGAGCACGACACTGTATGATTTGTAGAGCTGATATAGGGCAATTTCTTCAGCAGAGTGATGTACGCTTAGTTATGATTGCATCATCCATGACTTCTAGGAATAACATGATGCAATTCATATCATGTATGACGCAATACCAGCTTCAGATTGCATCATTCATTGTTTTGCCTAAAAAGCAAGTACTGTCCGAACCCAGTCATAGATTTATTCATAGATCCAGTCAAAAATGTATTTTAGTCATTTCTGGTCTAAATTGAGATCGCTACCCTTTATAACTCACTTATCCTTCGCCATTCCAAAGTCAAGGGTCGTATATACTGACCCAGTATAATATCTTTAAAACTAGAGCCAATCAACAATTTTAAGCATTATTTTCGTTCTCAGTGACCCAGAATTAGTAAAGTTTGACAACATTTATTGCGGAAGCATTTTGGCTGTAGACCAGTGTAGCCTGGGCTGTGACATATAAATCTGGGGAATGCATGTGTCCGGCACAAACGGTTGTATGATTTTCCCTTAAATGAGACAGCAGCTTCTCCCTGCCATATACTTTGAAAAGATCAAAAAGCGCTACCACCTTTCAAGTTTCCCGCATGTGTACCACTGTGTCAGCAGCACAGTTATAGTTGAGAGAGTGAAACACATTTACTACGGAACTATTTATATATGGAAAAGATATAAGCTTTGTTTCGAAAAATGTATTTTTCCTTTCTTTTTGTTGGGGAGGGGGTTGAAACCAATTTCAATCATGTAATACTTACCTGTTACTATTGCATTACTTTCTATTCTGGGACTCATAGTCTCTCATCCAAGCTACATTATACAGGATTCCTTCCCCCAATTAGTACTGGAAGGTCATAAAACTAAAAAGAGCCAGGACCCAGTCTAATTTCTTTGTCACAGCCCACATAGGGCATACTATCCTCTTTGACTTGGGCTTAGATTACAGGACATTAGAGTGTGTGGGAGGATGGAATCTTTTCATCAGGAGCAAGTATTGCATATTTAGAATTAGTTTTACCTCTCCTCCCCAAATACATTTTAAAAGCAGTAATACATTGCCCGGTACTATTTTATTGCGAAGGTAAAATGAGACGAAGGTAGTATGAGACCGCCAGAATGCGTCTCTCATAACATCATCTAAAGATGAGTGATTCCAATAGGCCCAAGAAGTAGCAATATCCCTAGCTTCATGGGCTTTAATTCTCATGAAAGAAAGGTCCCTCTCAGTGAGGGACCGATAAGCTCTCTTGATAGTGAGGACACGATGATCTGATGTAAGAGCCCACATCAAGTTTAATAGATCGAAATCGCTGCTCTTCCTTTTCCGCATGGCGCGATTCGCTAGTCCACCTCAAAGGGACACCAAATTTGAGAAGGCACCGCTCCTCCTCACCAGGTGGACACGACTTGCTATCTAGTGTTTTTTCTCCCTTTGCAGAGACCCATGGTCTGACAACATCGGATCAAGCGCCTTGGATCCTTGGGCCTTATAACATTTCTGAACCACAAAAGTCTCAGAACATTCTTGCCCCACAGGGGCCTTATTCTTCTCACAAAGTAGAAAACATCCAGGCCCTTCCTGAGAACGAAGATGAGAAGGAGTAAGGGCCTTTCTTCCTCTTCTTATACGTAGGGCGACTTTTATAAAGGACCAAAAAATACTACATTGGAGTTATAAACAGATAGAAATGACCTAAAATGGGATCAGAGTTGTTGTTGTTGTTGTTCTTGCTGGGGGACAGGGGGCCCGAATAAGTTTGACTATTAAATTATTAGCTTTTTCCATGAAAATATTTGTTTTAAATTATCTACAACATATATTGTACACTGTATAATATGACATAAATGATTAAAACTTTCAAAGTAAGTTGTTTAAAAAAACCCTGAAAGGCAATACGGAATGTTGCAAAATAATCACTATAAAATTCTATGGACAATTTTTCAGCAAAACTATTTCGAAATCCACTGAGTTATTTCTGTACCTTACCTTAACAAGAGGCCCAAGTTAGTCTAAGATCTCACCTGGCTGACATCTGTCTAAAAGCCAAATGTAAAAGCAGTTGGGCAAGAAATCTGGCTCAGGTGAATACTTTCAGTTGAAATTTCTTATTGTGCTGTTGCTTGCATATATTATGAAAACAACTGTTTCGAGGTCTTCCATTTTCACCCATATTTGATGGCACATCAGCACCATGTGTATTACAGTAAAGGTCTATATGCCAGGACGTTTGTGTAAAAGCTCGTCAAATTCTGTTTAGCAGTTTTTGAGATAAAATTGTGTAAATAATTTTCTACTTTTCATGGTGGATTACTATATATATATATATATATATATATATATATATATATATATATATATATATATATATATATATATATATATAGTGTGTGTGTGTGTGATTGTAGCATCCAAAATAAATTCATTTCATGATGATTTATAGTTGGTTAAATAAGCTTTCTTTGTACATGTCTAACTTTAGGAGCATATTTCCACCTATGTCAGTCCTAAAATCATACTGCATACTTTAAAGACCACACAATTCTTTTACTACAATACCATTCATCTCATACTTGAACAATCCAACAACTTTCTTGTTAATTAATGGCACTGAATATATGTTATCACTTCTGTAATCACCTGTGTCTAGTACTGAATATTTTGTTTCATGTCATTATAAAAGTTATCTGTTTCAACATTAATGTATAATGAATCTATATTGGTAATAAAAAGATTCATTTTGTCTCCTTGCTCTTTACCTTGTTGTAATATAAGTTTTATATCAGCAACTTATTTCAAGTACTATATAATTACCATATACTTGTTTAAGTTTATTTCCTTGTTTTTTAAGCTAATACTATATCTTCATCTCTTAGCCTTCAATTCGCAAAATAAAAGATCGTTTTGAAGTTTAAAATATTTGTTTTGCCAGTGCATAATTTAACATTCGTTCCCTTTCTTAAATGTTCGATCTGTTTTCCAAAGACAGAATTATTAATTAACATAAAAAATTATTTTTCAAACTCATTAGTTGCCTTTGTTCTCACTGATGTACTTATCTATATACATGCTTTAAACCATGACCTTTCAACAAATATGAATGTATCTTTTTTAGTTTTATTTCTAACTGAACATTCAATTTCAAATTGCGATAGTGGATAATATATCTTTCTTTGTTTGTAATGTGCATAACAATTTAGCTGCTGGTGGTTTTGTGCCATTCTTCTATAAATTTATTTTGAAATGGTGACATATCATCTTGATTGGGAATTACTTTTTCTGGCGCCAAAGGATAATCTTTAAAATAGCCATGCAAATTCGTTGGTATTTCTAAATAAACATCTAAACTTCTACCAAATATTTTTATCACTCCAATACATTAAATGTTCCTTGAATACTTTTCATTTGTTCTTTGTTTGCCCAAACAAAGTTTCTTACAGGGATTGGCTGACACATGAAACAGCCATATACATTACGGAGATGTAGCTTCCTGTTGAATTACCTTGGCTTTGATATATCAATATCATCACCATCTTTAGTATTATTTAAGCTATCAGGTGAGTAGGCTCCACAGTCCACATAATACTAATTATTTGCTTTAGCATATCTATTCGTGATCATGCTGATTCTTCTTCTAATTCCAGAGTTAATCACTAAATAGATATCATAATATATAATCAAGTCTAATTCTACCTTAATTAGTTTCAAACTCACACCATAAGCTTGTTCTGGTGCAGTAAAATAAAGTGCTGTATTGAGTTTGTTGCAATCCTTTCACACATATCTGAATTCCTCAAATATATTCTGTAGCATTAAAGTATCGTTCTTATGTTGTCGTCATGAAGATCACCAAGAGAATTTCATCTGAACTATTTCATAACATCTTCAACATATTGGTAATCCTCTTCACTAATTCCAGATTCAGTTTTAATAAAATGTATTTATTGATACTAATTCGGTTTCATTACACCTTTAAAATGAATCCATATATTCATGATAATATCTTTATCCAATTTTTTAAAATTTTGTTGTTTGTTTACCAGTTTTATTAATATTCTTTTCACACATATGACATATACTGGTGGAATTATAATGCTTTTGTTGAATATCATATGAGAAGCATTTCTTGGTTGTACCGTCTGTACTCGCGTATAAATCGGATCAAAATGAGAAGAAAAAAACATAGACCCTGATCTGCCATCGCATAATGCGCCGGCAGATCAGAATCTATGTCGTTTGTTCTACTGATTAGTCCTTACAAACTGCATAGACCCTGATCTGCCGACGCATTATGCGACGGCAGATCTGGTTCTATGCAGTTTGCAGTTGTTATTGAATTATACGCAAGTATATACGGTAATTCCTCCTAAAGTTTCTGTTATTTATTGCACAAATGTTGGTAAAACTCATCTATGCAGTCTTCTCCTCTGTAAACCATAGGCTCATATTGCATTATTAATGGATTTAAGGTAAAGGCAAAATCTTAATGTGCTTTGCCGTTTTTGTGGTCCATGTCCTGGTTCAAGTCCTGTTTACAATTACTTATCGGCTAAATAGTTTCAAAATCAAAAGAAAGAACAAATGGAACAGTTGGTTGAGTTTTTTTTTTTTTAATTTAACAACAGGAACTTTTCTAGCATTATGTATATTGTGTATTTGGTTGCATAATCTTTTGTGATATTTGAACTTTAATTTAAAATAAACAAACAAACTTTACAGCACTTCTTTCAAGAAGTATTCTTTTTACCTCTCCTTTGTTTATTTGAGACTAAGCCAATTTTGATAAATTCTTTTTTCCACAATAATGAAAATTATTTTGGATTTCATTATATACATGTATTATTAACATACCTACATCACAATCTTTTAATATTTCTACTTTTCTAACTGCTCTTATTTCGTTGTCTACCGCTTCATAGACAGTAACAGACACATTTAATCGATTTTCAAATGCTTTTTTATCTTGTACATTTATTGGACATTTATCAAACCAATGTTATATTTATCGAGTTTATAATTTTTGTGGCCTATCCAGCTTATCCCTATGTGGGTTTATAATTGGTTTGGTGCTTTACGGCACAGCAACACAAGTAGGCTATTTAGTGCCGAGGCAATTGGAGTAAAGTGCCTTGCCCAAGGAGGGTTTATAATTGATTCTATTGCATAAAGAAAACATCTATTATCATAATTGTTTACATTTAAAGGAGATTTTCACACATTTTTTATACCATCAGGTAAATCTATATATGGTTTTCCTCCAAACTGACTAAATCTGTGAATATGCAGAAATCAATAATTTATTTTATCACGAAACCATTTTTTATCTTGTTATTTTATTGTCAGATTTTGATTGTAGCTCATCAAACATTATTTTTGAAATCATTTGTTCACATTCAATTTCTGTTATGTTGATTATATATCTTGATATTGTTTTGTACTACCAACCTCTATAATTTATGTTAAATAGTTTGCCAGTTATCTACTGTATATACTCGCGTATAAACCAATATCAATCAGAAAAATGCATAGACCCTGATCTGCCGTCGCATAATGCACCAGCAGATCTGGCTCTATGCAGTTTGTAGGGACTAATCAGTAGAACAAACAACATAGACCCTGATCTGTAGTCGCATTATGCGACAGCAGATCAGGATATATGTTGTTTGCATTTGGACTTGAGTTATAAGCGAGTAAGGACAGTAATCTATTTTGTCAAGTTTTACTGAACCTAATTCTGTAATTTTGTTAATTATATTTTTTTTTAAGTTCAACTTCTTTAGAAAAAAAAGCAATCTCATCAAGCAAAGACCATTCCTGACTTTCTTTTTTTACACAAATTTAAACTTTTATTAAACGAGTTTTGTGGCTTATATGTCAAACAAATTATATCACAAATCCTCCAAATTTTGTTTTGGTTGGAATATTAGTACTTTGAATATCTCTTACCTTTAAAAAGGTGGTAATTTACTTCTTAGAGTGCCTTATTGTGATCTAGGTCAACTAATTAACCTCAAAGACAAAATAGGTTTACTTGGTACTTCTAGATTTGGGATATCCTAACAATATTCTTCTAAATCTATTTTTAGATTCCGTAGCAGTTAGTGCTATTGTAACAATCCTATTTTCGGGTATATTCTCAATTTTTTTGCTATTCTATTAAATAGTGTTTTACTTCAATTTGTCTTAATATTTTAGAAATCATATTTATTTTCCTCTTCCAGCTGGACTAGGAATTAAACGAGGTTATAATCCACTTTCTATAGAATTTGGTGTTTCTGCATGAAGCAAATTATGTAGCGTTTGTATAGTACTATTTCCTTGGAATAAAAAATTTGGCAACAAGGTTTCGTTGTAAAATGTTCATCTACTTTTTATTATACAGCTATAAAATTAGTGTTGAATTTGCTTTTTTCATGGGCGAACATTGAGCCTATTGTTAAATGTTTTTCACATTTACAGGTATTATTAACTGGTTGTATTCTCGAATCCTGCTACTTCTTCCATTATTATACCAGTAAGATTTAGCTATATTTGCACAACATTTTTACAACTTGTCGATTGTATTTCTTCATCCAATTTAATCAAAAGACTCAACTTCATGACACACAGAACATATAATTGGTTCCAATTATATAATATAATATTTTTCATATGAATATTAGTACCATAAATAATAATACAATAAAGGAGATTATAACTGTTATCAATATGGCTCTTAAAGATGATCAGCTAGGACGTAGGCTTCACTATCTTCGCTAAGAATGCAATATTTTCTTCAGGCTCCCAGCTATTAAAAAATTCGTTATATTTCGTCTATTATTCAGTGTACTTTTTCTGTGGGAGTCTGCAAAGGACTGTATAATTTTGGCATATGGGTTGCATCAGTTATTATGTAAAGACATAGTATTAAGATTTGTAAAGATGGCCACCTAACCTTTCTCATCTCTGTCAACACCATTCCCTCAATATTCAGATCAGAGAGAAGTAACAGGATCTTCTCGAACCAGATGTCTTTGTCTGTATCACTCACACTCATACATGGGGAATGGAATACCAGGTTTCTTATCTCAATGATCTGCAGGTCAAATAATGTAATATAAATATATGCAAATAGAAAATAGAAAGGTATTATCACATACAGTCATAGCCATGTTATAAAAGTCAACAGAATGAATTTCAAGTGTAAAGATATCTGTGAAATAAATTATAATTAATAATGGGTGTGATTTTAAGCATTGAGTGACACATATACAAATTTCATAGGACACTGAAAACTTTTTAAAAAGTTGAACATAAGCAAAATAATATTTGCTTAATTAACTCATAATTCCCGTTCCCTTGCATATGACAGAACATTTAAATCTTCCTCGTGATTGTGAAAGTAAATGCTTTATATTGTAGACTTTTATTGCAGTATATCAAAATGATCATTGAAGAATTATGGGACCTCTCTAGGATCAAGACGCATGTTTTCTCCTTGACTGCTAAAGTTTATCTTCTATGGTATGCTATTTCTCTTTCTTTTTGTCTTCATTCATCAATTGGAATATTGAATTATGGGCAATATAAACACATTATATAGCACTAAAAGTTGTTAAAAAGTGTTCACGAGCATGTACAAGCAATACCCTGAGCTTTAGCTAAAGGGATTATGTATGAATCCCATATCAAACCGTACCAACAACGATTAACAATGAACTGAAATATCAGCGCTATAATGAAACTATTCATTAATAACTGACCTGAATCAAGTGGGTAAAATAAAACATTGCATCTGTTTCATATGTGATTTCCGTACAAGATTATGAAATAAGAACGTGAAATAAGACCCGTAAAAATAAGAAGATTGAGTCCATCAATTGCCACTTGGTCAAAACGTCTGTTAGGAGAGAAGATTTGTCAACAATTTCATATAAAGGCAGTTCATATTTACAAAGTCTACAGGAAAATGATAGACATCATGCATGTGTGCTTGTTTCAAGTTCGGTCAATACATTATTGATATATTAGCTTGTAGTGACATGTGTTTAGATAACAAGAACAGAACGAGTCAACATACATTTCTGTGTATCATCTTAAGCATAAACTAGGCAACAGGTGTGAATAATACAGGTACATGTATGGATGAACAAAAACAAAAAGGAATATTGAAACTGAAGAACTGTGAAAAGCAAAACTCACATCTGTACCACTAATCAACTATGTTGCATGTCTCACACAGATATCTATACAGATTTGCGGAAACAGTTTCTATACACCCACCCCACTTCCAAGTTTGCTGGTCGGATGATAATATATATGAAGTATTTTCAGAAGAAAAAGTCATACCAGCGATGGCTAAGTGACTTTTATGGCAGACTTACAGTCAGTGGATAGAAAGGTGAAATCCTGCCCAGACCATCCGAAGCTGGCTGCTGTGCTGTGCCTCGGTGCAAAGCCTTTCACTCACATTATCTCAGCACTAAGTAATTTGTGATATTCTAATCTGCTATTATGCATCAATCAATCAATGAATCAGATAATCAATAAAAACAACACAGTAAGAAATAATAAATATATTGACTTACATCAGATACCAGCTGCACATTGATTGGACGGAACTCGTTGCAGTACTTAATCAGTGACAGTAACGCTGGACTGTCAAGTTCCTGTGGGAGATTAGCATTATTCCATTGACCTTTGGTCATATAGATCTTTGCAATTTCCCAAGGTTCAGTGGACCAATTGGTAATATCTGCGTTTTTCCAGTTGATGGTTTTTATCTGTGGATCATCATGCTTTGTGAGAATCTCCTGCAGCCAGACATTACAGACACTGTTGATACATCTGATGGACCAACCTCCTGTGATGCGCTGTCGGTGGATTCCTTTCCAGCTGCATGCACTACACTGATGGTGCGAACCCAGTAAAGTCAAAATGTTGTCTTTGACATTACTGTGCAGTCTCCTCACGCCAATCTTTGTGTAGTCATGAAGACTCTCTTTCAAGCTCCCAAGCGCCAAAGTACATTTCAACCAGTTCTTATACTTAGAATCCGATAACCTTGCCAGAATACTCATTTGGTCTTGCCTGTATATAGTAAAATTTCATGATGTAGAAAATGAAGAAAAATAAAACCCAGCAACAAATATTTCTTATAACCTTAAATCTAAAATCTAATTGAGATTTAAATATATCTCAGTGTTAAAGAAAATAATACATACGGACTCGGTATTGGGAATGCAACAATTTTGCAGAAAAGAAAGATGTGACAATATTTTCACTGATTCACGTATGATAATGGGAAGATTTTGTTTTCAATAATACTGGTGTGACAACTTTTAAAAAATAAAAATGAAAAAACATCCCTTTCTTTTCAAAAAATTGTTTTGGAATTTGTGTTGACGCTGGACGTTCGGACAATTAGGCATGATCAATCCATAGGCTGCAGTAACTTTGTAATCGGACCAATAAATTTGGTAAAGTATGCATACCTATGTTCTATCTCTTCTTACTTAGTGTGGAGAAAATGGGTTCCTTTTGACTAAAAACACATTTCATCTTTTGTTTTATTATCATGTCATAAGTTAGATTCTGCAGCATCTATATTTGGCTGACCAATGGCCATTATCTCTGAAATAATAAATAAATACTAAAATGACCAGTCTGATGTTAATGACAAGCTTCCCTTACAAAAAGCCTCCATGCACGGTACCTGTATTAATTAGTGTAAGTAGTCGGAGGGAAACTTACCTGTAAAAATGCTTGTGTCAAGTTACGATTTCTACTATGTATTGTTTGTGTATAATTACTATAAGTAAGATCGGTTGTTAGTGACTCAGTATGAAAATACACTAAGTCAGAATAAACGAACTTGGAGAGAGACTTGTGCCAAGTCAAGTTTTCTACCGTCTATGTATTATACCATACAGGCTCACTAGCATTCTGCAGTATACAAGAATTCCATGGAATGATACTGTCTTGCCGTGTTCCTCTAATTTAAATCCCCAGAACCATGTATAGTCTCCAGAGTAAGAAAATCGGTTACAGTCGCCTAGTTTCCATGATTGTAGATATTAATCCCAAAAAGAGGTCCAAGTGGGCCTGATATCATCCATCTGGCTTACATAACTTAAGAGTTGACCATTTCACTATGCAGGCTAATGTAGGACTTTCAGAACATAACCTTGTTAAACTGTGTCCCAGATTTTATACCATATGGATCTTACCTATTTACTATATCATGATAACACATTTGTTCTAAAGATGACATAATTATTTTCCACAGTCTCTTGCTCATGATCAAAGTCATCCAAGATCTTGATGATATAAACCCATTTACAAAGTTTTATAAAAATTGGATGAGAAATATAGTCTCTAGATTAAGATAGGTAACAAGCTCAGCCAATCAGATGCAAAGTATCTCCTTAGCATAGCCTACATTTGAAGTTTGATCAAAACTATTGCTTCAAGAGTGGTAACATGCTCAGCGAATCCGATACAAGATCGCCTCTTTAATATGAGTGGATCCTGTTCAGTTTCTATATTGTACAATATCTTGATGATATAAGCAATTATTCCAATTGTGATAAAAACTAGATGAGAATTAATGCTTCCGAGGTAGTAATAAGTTCGGCCAATCAGATCAAAGATCACCTCATAAATATAATGGATCTTGCTCAGTATCGAAACTGTAAAAAGATTTGGATGATATTAGCATTTATAAAACGTTTTATCAAAGCTAGATCAGAAATATGACCTCCAGAATGTTAATAAGCATGGCCAATCAGATTCAAGAATTATTCATTACCATATGTGGATCTCGCTCATTATCAATCTCATCCAAAATATTGATGATATAAGCCCATATTTCAAGTTTGATCAAACTCAGGTCAGAAATGTGTCTTTCAGAAAGGTAACAAGCTCATCCAAACATATGCGAGATCCAATTAGCATGCGCTTATCTTGTTCATTATTGAGCTCGTCTAGGATCTTAATGATATAACCATATATTCACGTTAGATCAAAATAGGATCAGAAATACAGTCCCCAGAGAGGTAATAAGCTCAGCCCGTCCAATGCAAGTTCACCTGATTAGCATTTGCGGATTTCGTTTATTATCGAATTCGTCTGAGATCTAAATAATATAAGCATACATGCTAAGTTTGATCAAAATCACATCAGAAATACGGCCTCCAAAGGGGTATATGCATGGATCTTGCGCAATATTGAACTCTTCTGAGATTTTGATGATATAAACCCATATTTAAAGTTTGATTGAAATTGGCTCAGACATATGGACTCCAGTGTGGACATAAGCAAATGGTAACGGACGAACCCACGACGGACAATGAACAACGGACGCAGGGCAAAACCATATGCTCATTTGGCCTTATTCTTGGAGCACTTACTGGCCACACTTTCTATTATGCCTAACAAAATATGAGTGTTTTCGGTTTCATGCTAGACAAAAATTGGATTGGTTCGTCGGAATAATTTTTTTAAAAAACAACTCCTCTCCCCCCCCCCCATCCCCCCTTCCATTTACTGAAAGTGAACCACGGTTGGATGACCTAAGTTTATTCCTTTGAGAAATTACCATGCCAGTATTTCTGAACAACAAGATGGTGTAGGATGGTTAGATATACACGCTCCATATAAATATAATTACTTAAATTATTTGCATTTGTCTAATAGAACTTACTGTAAATTTGAACCGAACACTATTAGCAAACATCATGCAAAGGTAGCAATTATTGAATGATGCTTTCTGGTCTATCTCCAGTAGGCGCTAAGAAACATTGACAGAAACATTAAATGTCTACATAAGCGCGATGTCTAATACTGTTAGCTATGAACAAAAGGAAATATAGCCTGGTTACAACATTCAGAAAATTTCGAATTTGTTTCTTAGTTGTTTCTTTTCTAAATTATTTTTATGGCCAGAACATTTCTAGGATCGGGTCAATATATTTTGATTAATGCTTTTAATTAAATTTGGAAGTAGTTCAGGAGAAAAGCATATTGGTTTATGTTTTTTTTATATTGTTATTTAGTTCCAAAAATACCAAATATAAATCTAGTATATTGTTTGATTAATAACATTTAATTTCTGAATTGCCATAAAATAATGCATATACTACTGATAAAATAAAAACAACAAATATTTCAGGCATTTTAATTAACCAATATCATGATTAAGGTAATTAGTGGTTCTTAAGTTGTGCCGGACAATGAGATTACTGGTGCGTATCAGGCCCATACAAACAATATCTACCTGTTTTTGGTTGGGCTAAACTCTCTTTCAAAATCACTCTAATCTGGCTACCTCTGTAGAGAGACTCGTAGAGCTTAAGGGTGACCTTGGAAGGAGAGGGTATTGAAGGAGCTACATTGAGGAGACTATTAACCAAAAACTAGACTTCTCGATAGAGGAGCCCTCCTGAAATATAAAACCAAGAGAACCAACAAACGCGTCCCCTTTCATGGTTATGTTCCACCCCGATGCTCCAAAACCTACAACAGATCATTCAGAAGCATTGGCACCAGGTCAGATCCTCCAAACGTCTGAAGGGCATATTTCAAGAGGTTCCTATGTCTGCGTACCGTAGACCTAAAACTTTGAACGACCATCTGGTACATGCCAAGGTAACTTCAAACAAGGCCACGGATTCAGGCACATACTGCAGCAAAGACAAGCGTTGCCTAGCTTGCAAACATATGCCTGACACCAAATCGTTCAGACTTTCGACGAAAGGAGTTAGCGTCACTATCAATCAGATTTATGTCGAACCAAAAATGTATTCTAGATCTTCTGACATGCAAGATTTGTCCCACTCAATATCTTGGCGAAACAGTTGATTTCAGAAAGTGAATAAATAACCACAGGAGCCACATTCGCGACAGCATCAAAACTCGCCAACCACTATAACTTTACTGGGCATTCAGTCGAGTCCCTCGAGATGCTACCAATTGAATTTTAACCTGGGATGGACCGATATAGAACGCACACATAAGGAAGGATATTGGATACTACAATTGAAAACTCATGTGGAGTTCGGTCTGAATGAAACAAATCTAACCTTCCCGATGCAATCTTATCAAAATTACAGCCAGGCATCAGTTTATCAGACGCATACATTTTGTGCGAGAATATTTACCCAAGTAAATATTCCGTAATTCTTTACATGTATTATTATTATTATTATTAATATTAATATTAATATTATTATTATTATTAGTAGTAGTAGTAGTAGTAGTATAACTCTTGTCCATTATCCCGCTGCTCCATTCTCTTAATATATTTCCTTTAATAATAATAATAATGATGAGGACTTTGTATAGCGCCTAATCTTTAGAAGCTCTAAGCGCTTTACAACATTATATAACACCTAAAAAGAAAAACATATATAATGATATGATTACGAAAAGAAAGAAAAAAAAAAACAAACACCATGAAATTAGAAAACAAAAACATGCTGAAAATAGTTAAGGTAAGAAAACATTAAGTCTTTAGGTCTATTCTTGCAGTCGAAAAAGGTGCGTTTTAAGAGCACTCTTGAATGAGATCACTGTGTCTTTGTGTCTAAGTTCAGTGGGCAATTCGTTCCACGTTGCTGGGCCATGGTATGCAAAAGAACGTTGTCCGTATGACTTCATTTTGGTATTGGGAATAATGAGAATACGGGTGTCGGAAGAGGAGCGTAAGTATCTTGCTGGTGTGTACACATGGGTGATGTGAGATAGGTATGTTGGACTGGTGCCAGTCAGTGAAACGTAGCACAGAGAACAAATTTTGTGTTTGATTCTGGATCGAATGGGTAGCCAGTGTAGGGTACAGAGCAGGGGAGAGGTGTGCTCTGTTCGTGGCACTCGAAGAATGATAAGAGCCGCTGTGTTTTGAACTTTTTGAAGTTTCTGGAGTAGATACTGAGATGAACCCGATAAAATTGAATTACAATAGTCCAGTCTTGAAAGTACTAAGGAACACACAAGTGTTTTAGTAGCATCTACTGAAAGATAATTGCGAATGGAGCTGATCCGTCTCAGCTCAAGGTATGCAGCCTTGCATATGTTCATGACATGTTGGTGCAATGAGAGAGTACTGTCTAGAGTAACACCTAGGTTTCGTACTGACTGTGTGAATTTAATGTTGGTGTTGCTGATATTTATTGTTTGAGGTATAGGATGTGAATGAGAAAGTCTTTGTGTGGTAATCAGAATGGCTTCAGTTTTATCATCATTCATCTGCAGCTTGTTACATGTCATCCATCATTCCACATCGGAAATACACCTCTCTACACCTTGGATGGTAGCGTCAACTTCAGTTGGGTGGCTAGATTTGTATATTTGGGTGTCATCAGCGTACAATTGGTGAGACACTGGATGACGATCTATGACACTTGAGAGCGGCTGCGTGTATAGAATGAAAAGAACAGGTCCAAGAACAGAACCCTGTGGAACGCCAAAATATAGATCAACTGGGCTGGAGTGCTTTCCATTTGCGGACACAATTTGTGTCCTGTTGGCCAAGTAGGACTTGAACCATAGTAAGGCTGTATCGTGAATGCCAAATACATGATGGAGACGGTGAAGCAATATATCATGGTCTATTGTATCAAATGCTGCAGACAAGTCAAGGAGGGTGAGGACTGTAACCTTTACACTATCCAAAGCAGAGAGAAGGTCGTTAACTACTTTCAGAAGGGTAGTTTCGGTACTGTGGTGAGGGCGATATGCAGACTGTACATCGCTAAAAAGGCTGTTTGAATTCAGATGAGATACAAGTTTTGATAGTACAACTTTTTCTAAGATTTTTGACATGAATGGGAGGTTAGAAACAGGGCGGTAGTTCTTTAAATCGTTATGGTCAAGTGTTGGTTTCTTCAGCAGAGGCTTTACAATGGCAGTTTTGAAAAATGATGGGAATTCCCCGGATGAGAGAGAAGTAGTAATAACATCAGTTAGTGAAGGCAATATTGGATCTATGCACTCAAGTAGCAGTGATCTGCATAACTTTACCAGAATATAATTTCTTTTGTACATTTTGTAGATGGCGTTGATTTTTCGCCACGTATAGTTTCCGTCCTTTGTCCCCAGCCTGGAATTAGGTCAAAACATTTTGGTTTTCTGTGCGACCGTTTTCCACTTATCTCTTCTTTCTTTCTTCTATTTTGTATCTCTTGTTTGCCGATTTTCCCTATCATTCTAACATGTAGGAGTCAATAATTTCTCTTGGATGTATTTTTTTTCTTTCCCTGACAAACGAGAAACTGTTGTATTTGCTCCGATATAAATGTACTTGTTTATATATATATATATATATATATATATATATATATATATATATATATATATATATATAATATATATATATATATATATATATATATATATATATATATATATATATATATATTTCCGAACTTTTCATTGAAATCCCTAAAGTGTATTATTTTGCTAATTTATATTATAACAGTATTGAAATCCATGACTCCTGTATTCTAAAATTATTCTGAAATTACATTTTGTAATTTGCTTTTAACCCCAGATTATTAGCAAGCTCAGCCAATCAGATACCAGATCACCTCATTAATATACGTGTACCTTGCTCGTTATCGAACTTGTCCAAGATCTTGATGATATAAGCATATATTCCAAGTTTGATCAAAATATAATCATTATAAATACGGTCTCGATAGTGGTACCAAGTTCAACCAATGGCATGCAAGAAAACCTCATTAGCATGCGTGTATTTCTCTCATTATCGAACTGTTCTGAGAGCTTAATGATATAAGGATATATTTTAAATCTGATTAAAATCGGATCAGAAATATTGCCTCCAGAATGGTAAAATGCAAGTGTTGACGGACGGACGGACGACGCGGGGCCATGCCATAAACTCACTTGGCATTGTGCAAAAACTGATTTGCTTTTGAAGTTTCTTCAAAAGATATAAATAATTGCTAGCATGTGAGAGGACATTTGATCACGTCTCATTTTAGGTGAACCCCCAAATTCCTCAAAAGTTAATATTTCCTTTGGACTTGGTGGCTTCCAATATGTAAGATAAAAACAAAGAAACAAAATCAAATTACAACTTTGTCAAAGGGGTTTTAGTCTTGATAGGTTTTATTGTATAAGATAAAAACAAAGAAACAAAATCAAATTACAATTTTGACAAAGGGGTTTTAGTCTTTATAGGTTTCAATGTATAAGATAAAAATATAAATATTAAATAAGGTAATTTATGATAGATTGGTCTGTCTTAGAATTCATTTGAAAGTTATGCATTACGGCGAAGACGACTGAGACACCAATGTTCATAACACATGCAATGCTTTAAAACATATCGTTAATATTATATTCCACGAGTAACCTGCAGCGATTAACAGATTGGTTTTCTGTTCTTGATAGGTTTTAATGTACAAGATAAAAACAAATTTTACTTATCGAGAAAAAAAAATTGAATTCAAAACCAAACAAAAAAACATTACACTGAAAGTACAAACAGTCAGTTGAGGTTTGACAAAAAAATATTCATTAACAATAATCACTCAAAGGGACCTGCACTTTACTGGCCGAAAGAATTTCCAAGAATCCAAAATATATCCGTTTTTTTTTTCTTTCTTTTTAACTACCGTGTAATGAAACCAACATTCAGAAATTTGGTAACAAAGACTTTGTAAGTACACTTAAAGATCCGTTATCATGACCTTTGACATTGAACTTGATGTCCAAGATCTGTTATCATGGCTTTGACATTGAATCTGATATCATGAAGAGAAGATCATTGAGCTTGTCTCACACAATATCAAGATATTAACAAATGCTAAGTGTGGTTAGATCCATAAGTCATATTTTAGGGGAAAAATAAGAAGTTATTGAAGTGGTATCAGTCAAAGTATTCTTCACAAGGCGGTTTAATTGATACAAATCAATTCATACTTATTTGTGTTATTATGCTCACCAGCCAGTACGGTTAAAATCCTGATTCAAGACCTTTTAAATTAAAATCAAGTCAGAGTGCATGTTGATTGGAATGCAATTAAGTACAAAGTATGGTCAAACTTCATTTGTATATGTACAAGTAACTGTATTCATAAGCCTAAAGAAGTACAAAAATGCAAGCTATGTCCCCAAGGTCAATTAGGTCTGGTTTTCAAACTCCTTTACAAAAGTCCGGATGTGTTAGTGGTCCGATCTGCACCAATTGTTTTTCACGACCAAGTAAATATTGCAAGTGTTTTAGTGAAAACTCAATGTGAATGCCTCCATTCATGCAAGAGGAGTTGTGATAATTTTCTGTAGTGTTTCATTGTAAACCCCATGTTGGTACTACCATCCGTTCAGGAGAAGTAGCCGTACAAAGAGTTGGTCAGTTA
This sequence comes from Margaritifera margaritifera, assembly GCA_029931535.1. Classification (NCBI taxonomy): domain Eukaryota; kingdom Metazoa; phylum Mollusca; class Bivalvia; order Unionida; family Margaritiferidae; genus Margaritifera; species Margaritifera margaritifera. Next base: position 190,539 of record JAQPZY010001164.1, read on the forward strand.
GGCAAAACACCCAGTGAATAATACATGATAAAGAGACTAAAGAGGGCCTATTATTTTTGCCACAGTCACCAAGAATTAAAATTACTCATGTGCCAAATTATATAGGTTCCACTTTTATGTGGATTTTTTCAAAAGATACCATAAAATAATAATTAAGTCTTATTTTCTGAGGGAGCCGCGCTAGCTCAGTTGGTAGAGCATCAGAGTTGAGCCAAGGTAAAACTAAGGGTCGCGGGTTCGATACCCGCCCAGGCCAGCCTCGGTGTGTCCTTGGAAACAAGCGCTAATGTATTAAAACTTAAAAGTGCCGTTAAAATCAACAACAAAGCTTATTTAACAAATAACTCTAAACTAAGGTACTCCCGTACATGTTATATATCTGCTCTTTATCAACAGTAACTCTTGATAATCAAATCAAATATACCCTCTATAGTATGGTATGGTTGTATACTCCCCATTCATAATTTCGCGCCATGCCTCAATTATCAACAATTGGTATTTCGTACGTTCGCTTCCGTTACTGCAGTAGTCACGTATTTATCAAACATGTGCATGTATTAGTCTTTGTTAATAGCAGAAGTTTTGGTGTCCAGAGCAAAATTAAATGCAAATTGTAGACACTTACTACTATCAATCTTGTTCGTTTCCCGTCAATATCCTCTCCACAAAATCACCCAGAATATTCCTGATAACAATCCTCGATGCATACGTGTCTCACCTTCTGATCGTATGCTTCCAGTTCTTGCGACGACTATAATCTGATTACATGATCCACATGCAGTTTGATTGCTCAGTCGGAACATCGCTTGGCGTTTTCCGTCAAGTCGGGAAAAGAACCTCGAGCATAGTTGTAGGAATACACATGCGTTAGATGGGTTTGGGTGATTGGCCTCTGGCGGAATGCACCACATATGTTGCGACAGAAAAGTCCGACAATGTTTCTGTTGTTACTTTATTTTATTCCGCAGCCATATTGTGCCACAGTGAACAACAGTAGTTCCAAATATAGTTATCAATCGCGGCGAATTATATCAGAGGTTTACGCTCGACGACGTACAAGGCCGAGGATGTTCTGATTGTTTGATAAATGGTGCCCATCTAAACGTCTGAAAGTACTGAGGATCAAACATTTGTTTACTCATGCTCAAGCTCATATAATCGTAATTTAAAGTCGGTGCATACAATATATAAAACGCTTTTGAGCTTTAACTACTGACTATTTAAAACAATAACATTCAGAACTATTCATACACAAGACAACGTTCAAACAAACATTATAAGCAATCAATACAGTGGCACACACATTAGTACATAACTGTGCATGACATTATGAGTACATACGTAGACAAAAGTAGTATAGTGGGGAGATAAGGGGCATAAGAGGAATTAACATTAGGTAATGTTAAACCTATGGAAATTCTCAAATGGGCCTCTATGGGACATAAAGGGAATTTATTATAGATGAGTCTCTATCGGGCATAAGGGGAATTAATATTAGCCAATATGTATGGGGCATAAAGGGAACTTAACATTGGTGAGCCTCAATGGGGCATAATGGGAATTTAAAATTAGTGGGCCTCAATGAGGCATATTGGAAATTTGACAGTAGGACTCTATGTTCATAAATGTATATGGACAAGGTGAAATGTAATTTTAAAACTAAATCTACTAATCGATACGCCGTTGTGAGTGATAAACAGTAATCTGCTATCCAACACCCACACTATACCATAAACACACCGTTTGAAAATAACCAAAACCTAGTCATCTACAATCCATTACACATTTACTATCCAACACCACATTTACTATTCAAACGCCGTTAGGAGTGACCAAACCTCACTCAACCTTGTACACAAGGTAGGATGTAAAAGAAGGGGTATAAAATAGAATTTAAACCCCTTATAAACAAAACTAATTTCTCTATCCTCCTATAACTTCCCTATTCTCCCCTAATAAACAGAGTAAAACTCCTATCCCCTATAATTTCCCTACCATCCCCATTTAAAGAAAACTACCATCGCCTACCATTCTCATAATTCCTACAACCCTAGCAATACTCTCACACATGGAATGAAAAGGAGAGAAAAGTGTTGGCGTGCTCACACATAGACAAACATATATATATATATACCCTCTCATACATTGAGTGAAAGAAGAGAAAAGGGTTGGAGTGCTTACATGCATACACAAACATAGCCTTCTATAGACATTAAACAGGATGGAGAGAAAAACAAGCACACACTTAAGGAAATGCATTGGCTTACTTTTACAATCCAAAAAGTGTGTTAAAACATATCCTTTGTTGTAGATCCTGTATGGAGCCTAGTGGGGTTTAGAATTTGTAATACTACTTTTTCGATTTTGACACCCTAGATTTCATTCTCTCACTAAACGGTTAGCCATTGTCACTTGGTAAACGGTTAGCCATTGTCACTTGGTAAACATTGGCAAAAGGTGTGTTGCAATACCAATGCTTTATGAAGCATTTGGCTCGTCAGTCTGCAAAAAATGTACGTTTTTTTATTTATTTTTTGCCGTCCTAGATTTAGTAAACTGACTGACTTTTGCTTACCGAATGTCAGTTCATTTGGTTTCAAATTTATGGGGTTTTTTTTAAATTGTTTTTCTTTATCTATTTATTTATTTATTTATTTATTGATTTATTTATTTTTATGGTACGCTGAGGGAAATGTTACTATGAAGAGAGGCAAGAGTTAAATTTGCCGCACTGTCAAACTAAGTCAGAATTTGGCGTGAAGCAAAGGTTTTTTGAATTTCAAGGTTGTGTCATTTTCTGTTCAGTTTTGAAAATGTCAGAAACTAAAGTACATTGAAGTTGTACATCGCGCATGGAGTGTTTGTGCTTGTTAAAAAAATATTTTGTCCTTAAAAATGCAGAGTCATACCCTACTTTCCACTTCACCTCTAACTTCGCTACCATCCCCTTAAAACAAAAATAAAACCTTTATCACCATTATAATCCCTATAACCCTAACAGGAAAGTGCAAGTAGACAACAAACGGTAAAAATATACACATTATACACGCAAACATGCTTATACACTATCACACATGGAGCGAAAGGAACGAAAAGTGTAGGGGTGCTCACATACATACACAAACACAACCCTGTATAGACATTAAACAGGACCGGCATTGACTTACTTTTACAATCCAAGTGTGCTACTGAAACGGTAAAAGCCCGTTTCTTCATTAAATTTCTTCACTAGAAAGTGTGTTACTGCAGCAGTACAAGTCAGTTTCTTCACTAACATGTTTATTTAAGAAACTGACTTTTATTGTTGCAGTTGCACACATTTGGGTGATTAAACTGACTTTTTCTGTTGCAGAAGCACTCATTGTATTGAAAAGACTGATTTTTACTGTTGCACTGGCACATAATGTAGTGAAGAAACTTATTTTGTTATATAGACAGATAAACAGACAAGAGAGAGAGAGAGAGAGAGAGAGAGAGAGAGAGAATATGAAAATGGGTATATATCGATATTGGTGTAGGTGTTTAATGAAGCATGTGCATTTCAGTTAGAATGAAAACAGTTGTATTTGTATTAATGAATGCCTCTGGGCATCATTAAATATACTACCCATCTCTTTGGCACTAATTGCATATTGCATGTATATTGACTTTCTGGTCTCATATGTATGAATGAGTTTCCGTGTGGGGAAAGAAAGGAAAAGAAAGTTAATATAAGGTTGTATATACGTGCTGCTATGTATATGTATGCATATGTGTGTGTATATATGCTTGTATGTTTATATATACATAACCGACTCTCCAATACCTGGACTTTTTCATTTCTCCCGTAACCTTGCTGGTCGTAGGGGCGCCACTGATGACTTTGCGACAATCTCTCTCCATTTTGCCCTGTTCTTCACTGCTCTTTGGGACTTTGCAAAGTCCATGCCTGTCCACTCTTTGATATTGTCTTCCCATTTCTTCTTCTGTCGGCCTCGTTTTCTCTTTCCTCTCACTGTGCCATGTAGGATTGTCTTTTACAGGCCAGTTGAGAGTGAGACGTGACCATACCATCTTAGTTTGCGTTTCTTTAGAGTGGTGAGCAGAGCTTCATAAGGTCCAATTGCACCTTGGATTTTAGTGATCACCTCCGCATTAGTGACGTGGTCTAAGTATGAGATTTACAGGATCCTTCGATAACATCTCATCTCTAAGGCATGGCTTCTACTCTCTATTTTTGCTGTTATGGTCCATGTCTCACATGCATATAGGAATATGGACATGACGAGGGAGCGCATACGCTTGATCTTGGACCCAAGCCTGATGTTGCTGTCTTTCCAAATAGGCTTCAGCAGAGCAGCTGTTGTCTGCGCAATCCTGGAAAGAACCTCAGGTTTTGAACCTTCATCAGAGGCGATAGCACCTAGGTACTTGAAGCTTGCTACTGTGCCCAGCTTCTGTCCATTCACTCTTGTTTCCTTTTGGATGCCACTCGGGTTGTTTTTCATTAGGTTTGTCTTTTCAGCGTTGATCTCTATCCCATATCTTAGTGATGCTTGACTGAGACGGTTCACTAAGGTTTCCATTTATTCTTCATCTCCTACTAAGCCATCGATATTATCAGCGAAGCGAAGTTTGGTGATTGTTCTGCCTCCAACACTGACACTGCCCTCATGGTCTTCCAAGGTGTTGGACATGATCCTTTCCAGGTAGATGTTGAAGAGAGTGGGTGAGAGAAGGCACCCCTGTCTGACTCCGACTGTGGTTCTGAACCAGTCTCCTATGTTGCCATTGACGAGAACTGTACTAGTCGCCTTGTCATACAGGGTTTCTATAGTGCGGATTAGTTTTGCGTTTATGTTGCATATCCGCATGGTGGCCCACAAGGCTGCATGCCATTCCTTGTCGAAAGCCTTCTTGAAGTCAGTGAAGACATGATAGAGGTTCTGTTGATGCTGGATATATTTTTCACAGAGGATTCTAAGATTGAAGATCTGTTCTATAGTGCTACGTCCTGCTCTGAAACCTGCCTGTTCTTCCGCAATAATGTGCTCTGCTTGGGGTTTCAGTCTGTTGAGGATGATCTTAAGCATAACCTTGCTTGGGTGACTGATGAGACTGATTGTTCGGTAGTTCTGGCACAGTTGTAGATTCTCTTTTTTTAGGAAGAGTCACGATCAGAGACTGGGTCCATGAGGTGGGTCATTTTCCTGTTTGCCAGATTTGGTTGCAGATTGTTGTGAGGACATCTATCATAGAAGTTCCTCCTGCATGAACAAGTTCTGCTGGTATATTGTCTACCCCAGCTGATTTCCCCTTCTTTAGTGCCTTTACTGCAGCCTCTACTTCGTCCCTGAGGATCGGGTGGTCAACCTCTGTTATGGTCAGTGGTACGTTTAGTACAGCTTGGTCTCCAGAAGTCTCTTGGTTGTAAAGCTCCGAACAGTATTCCATCCATCTTTGTGTGCTTGGAAATCGAGTGAATTTGTGGCCTGAGTCCTAACAAGCGAATGTTTGACCTTTTTAGCCGTTTGCTTAAATAATATTTTCGGCCTGGTATATGTGCATAGTGTTTAACGTCGACCTAATATTCTTTTCGATCTGATTATCTCCATGTGTGCACTAACCTGAAAACTAATAGGGAAATGTGAAGTTTCGTAATTTAATTAGCATTACTTGTCCGTTTACACTCAATTAGTAGCAAATATATAAACATTTTGTATTATCTCTTGTCCGTCAAACTTTAAATCCTTTTAAGTCGTAATCAAAGTCGCTGGACATGGTTGAAGAGTAAACAAGTACTAGTGAACGCTGACAACATTGAAAATACATTGACTAGCATAAAAATGAAGAGTACAAAATTAAAAGTTCAAAACACAGGTCATGTGATCTAGCGTCGGCCATTTTGGCTGCAGACGTATTTTGTAGTGTCAGCTGATGAAGCCATCAAGCTTAGTACTATTCAAATGCTGATTTGGAAGGGAAATTAGGTGTGATAAACATAAGTCTGTGTGTAATGAATTCATATGAAGTAAGGTTCTATTTTGTGAGTATTTAACAGTGTGCAAGATCAAACTTGATGACAGTGCAGTTGCTACCCACATGACCGGCGATCACACCTGACACATAGCATGGACAAGTGCATACAAATATCAGGGTTCAAGTTCACTCTTTCAGCAGTATATAATCATTGACATCAGCAACATATTTAATTTACGACATAGGAAAAATCACCCTCCCTACCCATCATATTAAAGCTATAGAGCCCCATGTTTAGAGATGCGGACTGCATGAAAAAACATTTTAATGCACGTGTTTACAATGCTAATAACAATGCCCACAATGTCATCATCCTCGTGATGAAACAGAGAATTATTCTACATCACAGCATATGTAATGAACAAAGCCACTATCTGAACTTTTGAGATCACGTTTCTATATAAATAGGAATAAAGGTAACATAATTTGCTGGCAAATAATACCATAATCTTTAGTTATTTAGCAAGTAATGATCAGGGACAAAAATACACGCATTGACAATGAAAGCTTTACTTATGTTTAGCTTTTCCAAAGTGAACTGACATGCAACTTTATAGTCTGTTTTCAAGAAATAAAATAATCAAAGTAATTTAAGAATAAACCATTATAATTAGTATTAAAAGCTTTATTAATGTTCTTTGACCATACCTTCCAAATAACAATCAGCCTTTTTGATAGCAAGGAAACGGCGCATGTGCAGATCTTATATTCCATACCTTTTCGTACGAAGAAGCTATGAAGCTATGTTTCCAGCATCCAATTCCTTTGTTTTACACGATAACTTATCCTCTTCGCATCGTAATTTCGTATCTTCTTCCTATCGCCTCGTAACTTCGTATCTTCATTATCGTAACTTCGCAACTTCACGATGAAGCGATGAGGAGAAGTTGTCAAGATGACCCTAACGGAATACTGTACAAAAGGGTCAAAACTTCCTGTACTGCTGTTTGGTATCCAAATATCGTTGCATTACTATTTTAATTCTTTGATGCAACTTTAATTGTTGCCGTTGCGGCCGTTGCGGTCGTTGCAGTGATAAAAACTTCATGTTGCAAAGGTATTTTTTCCACTGGTAGCGTTACAAAGGTGTTTTTAACACTGGGGTCGTTTCAACCGAATTTTTAACACTGTTGTCGTTGCAATGGTGTTTATATTTGTAGCAACGGTATCCATTTACTGTTGTAACACAATTCACAAATCGATGCGACGGTACTTTTTGTTTTTGCAACGGTTTATTTTATCGTTGCAACAGTAATTTTATTGCTGCAACGTTAACAATTACCGTTATAACGATAAGATTAACGTTGCAACAGTAAAATATAATTTAAGCATATCGAGGATAACAAAGTACCTCTGTAACAGTGATATTACCATTGCAATGAGCTAAAATATACAATTGCAACTATAAAATATACCGTTACAAGTATTAAAGATACCGTTGCAACAACTACAAAAATACCGTCGCACCGGTACATGAATACCGTTGAAACTATTATGAATACCGTTGCAATGATACCAGAGTTAAGAACACCGTTGCAACAGTAAATTTACGGAAACAAAAATTACATTTGCATCGACAAAAGTTCACATTTCAAAGATATCTGGATACAGTTGCAACTGTACAGGTAGTTTTGACCCTTTTGGTACACTATAAGAGAGCCACTATTTCAATGCACCACCATGATCATCACTGACAGACGCCGATTGCTTCCCTTACTAGTATATAGCTTGAAAATGAATTCGCGCGCGCGCGCGCGCGCACACACACACACAAAACAGCACGACAAACCTGCAGTGTCAGCCATGCTACATTTAATGTAGTCTAATAACAAATATATGGCTGTAATTTTGGTACCGAATGTTCTATAAAATCCTTGAAAATTTTATTGAAACTGGCTCAGCAGTTTTGCAGAAGTTGAAAATAGGTTTTCCAACTATATGCTAAAGATGCCACGTGGATGCTATCGAAGCAACCTTGACACAAATCAAGTAGAACGGGCCCTAAAAACTATTCCTACAAAGTTAAATAAAATATTGGTCAGCCGATCTAGAGAAGAAGCTGAAATATGTTTTCCATATGGTTGCTAAAGAGGCTTCACTGTTGCTAGCCCCTCGCCTCGCAAAAAAAGCATATAAATCTGATGGATTTTAACATAAAACATTCCTATAAAGGTCGATAAAAATTGGCTCAACCGTTGTCGAGAAAAAGTTACAAAAATAGGTTTTCTATATGGTTGATATGTAAACCACACCGACATTCCAAATATAATTCTCATAGAGCATGTCCTATGAAACATTCCTACCACCTTTGAGCAAACTGGCTCAGCCGTTGTATAGAGCACGTTGCTATAGTTTTACACCTGATTACTAAGGACAGCTACACCGTTTCTAGGCAAGCCACCCTGATACATATATGGTATAGCATGTCCTAAGAATAGTTCCAACCGTGCTGAACCAATATTGACTCAGCCGTTCTAGAAAGGAAGTTGAACATCTGTTTTCAACATGATTGCTCAGAAATTCACACTGTCGACAGGGGAGCCACCTTAGACACACATCTGGTAGAACATGTCCTAAGGATTATTTTTTAAGAGTTTAATCAAACTTGGATTTGCCGTTCTAGAGAAGTTGAAAATAGGTTTTCCACATGGTTGCTATGAAAGCACGCCGTTGATGAGGGAACCACCGCGCACATTAATGTGATATAACATAACAAAAAATAGAATTCCTACCAAGTTTGATAAAAATTGGTTCAGCCGTTCTAAAGAAGTCGGGAAGAAAGATAACTACAATGGTTGGTAGGAAGGAAGACCACTGGGAGTTATACCCCTTTGAAACGATTTTGCGCTAAGCTGACACTTGGTTCGTAACTTTTTAACTCATCAAGGCCGGGAGCGTTTTTCGCATTTTCACTTCAGATTGGGGTAGAAAAGAGAGGTTTCATGTTATTTCCAATGGAATCCAAGCACTTCTGATTCAGAGGGATTTTCCTATCAACAGTAGGTTCGATATGTAAGAGAGGTTGTGTTGGATTGGCTATCAGGCCTGCGCATGAACAGATGGGTGAAAACTGGACTTATTTTTATTTATTTTTTTTATTTTTTTTGCGTTATGGACCCATAATTTTTCCTTGCTTGTCCACTTTCACCGCAAATCCCAAAGTTACCAGCTTTTTTTTTTTTTTTTTTTTTACAAAGCTTCATATGTCTTTGTGAAGTTTGGTCAGGTCTGCTTTAGATCTAATGCGAGGAAGTCTAAAATCTGGATCAAAACCCCGGTCCTGCAACCGCCGATTATTTTTAGTAAAGAAAATTTGGTCTCAAAATTGCGTTTTTTCCCGATGTATATTTTAATGTGCGTAGAATCTCTACGTTACTTGACATCAGTGTAAAGCTACATCCTTCTTCTTTTCTCTAATGCCACCCACTTGGGTCTATCGTGAACTGTGATGACGTGACAGGTTATGGAAGAAGGGTAAATACCTCGTGACGTAAAATTGCGTCTCTCGGCCTTAACGAGTTAATATGAATGCCCCAACAAACAATGCTGTTGAATTATTTCGAATATATTTGTAACAATTATAGCGTTCATATTTTGTACTAGACTTGTAAGTGGGAAAATAAACCTTTCAAAATTATTGCATGATATTATGCGATCTCGCGCCTCTAATTTGGCGGCACATACATCTCAAACTTGGATAGTTTTTCTTATATTTTTTTTAATTCCAATGATGCAGCTATTAATAATTATTGTGTACATTAATTAGTAATTGCTTATAAAATAATCTCTTTTCGATGATAATATCTGCGTAATGCAATATCCAATGTAATACACGCTTATCTTGTACGGATAGTCCCCTAATATGCGCCAAGTTTAAATAGTTAAAATTAAAACCTTTCTGAATAATGGAGTAAGCAACATATCATTGCATAAACAACAGGAGATCGATCCATATCATATACGTTTCATGGGAAATAAAACTACCGTTCATAAATATTAATACAGTTTCCGATTGTCTAAATTAAACAATTTTAAATGTTTATAGACACTAGGTTTCCTTCAATAACAAGTCATAATGTGTTTCAGATCCTACAATAAAATGATATTCGTCCTTCACTACACTGGAACTAAAATGTGCACAAATCCTGCTTTCGCTTACTATAGTTTGATAACGGCCATGTTCAGCCATCAAAGCATAGTCAGAAATACGAATATTTCACACTAGTCTCTGAAACTTAAACTGAACAGATTTCATTAAATAGTACTTTACACCAAACACATCAGTAACTTTTACGAAAATAAATACCATATATAATTCTTGACCTTATGCTCTTACCCAGCAGCAGAATCCAGGGGTAGGAGTGCCACTAAGAGAAGGGGAATACGTGATGATGATGCATTCTAAATACGAAATGAATCTTGTAAGGGGTTACCGATACAGAAGTGCTAAGAAATTTGAAAAAATAAAAAAAAAAATAAATAAATAAAATCACCAAACATCTCCACAGAAAAACCCATACATACTTACACACAAATGAAAGACACAACATCAGATGTCTCGGAGGCATAAAAAGAAAAAAAAATATATATCTTACAAAAACCCATCCATCAATGCTTGCCTAGCTGATACAAAAGTTGTCTGTGTGATCAACTTATTAGCGCAGCCAAATATAATCCTTGCCATATTCAAATAGCTCTTTTTCAACTAACATCACTTGATTGACCATTCAACAAGCTAGCGATTGACAAGTCGATTGCCCATTCAGTTTGAAGCATGCTACTATTCATATGGAGTGAATAGTATAAAAAAAACTAAGATAGGGCATTGAATCAGGGAACTAAATAACTCAATATTTTATCGAGTTTCATGTTAATAAACACGAGCTTTAGTAAAGTATATGTCATAAAAAGGGTGAAAAAAGTAACACCCACGATCTTTAAAGGTCAGATCTGCGCTTCTTCAAAATCTATTGTGACAAAGATAAGTTTGAGTGATTAACCCATCCAACTTTAGAGGTACCACCTACTTGTAGTGTTTAAAACACACGGTAATTAGTCTTATATGCTTGTTAATATCGACTGTCATTAAACTATGTACCAAAGATTATACATTCCCGTAAAGTTATGCGCGGAGAAGGTGGTAAATGCAATGTATCTTGAGAATGTTGTAGCGCGATACTGAACAAGAGATAATAATAATAATAATAATAATAATAATAATAATAATAATAATAATAATAATAATAATTCAAGTAAAGAGTAAAGGAATATTTGTTTAGGTATTAGATCAATATTGTTGCAAAGATTTGCATACGGTTAATAAACTAGTGCATGACTGAACTTTTGATAAGATTGCATTTGGTAGGTTAGATTTTATCATTGAGACCAAATGCAACATGAGTTCTCAGTTGCAGTATCCAATACCGTTCCTTACGTGTGAGTCCTATATCGGTCCACCCAGAGTTAGATTCAATGAGTAGAATGTCGAGGGACTGTACTGAATGTCCAGTTGATTTGTAGTGGTTGACGAGTTTCACGTTGATTTTATTTGAAATAAAGAATGACGTTTAAGGAGCCTAATTCATTCGTTTTCTGAAATCAACGGTTTCGTCTGCATATTGGATGGAACAGATTTTGCTTGTCAGGTGATAGATAGATTGCATTTTTGGTTTGACATTCTTACTTCTGATTGAAAGTAAAGCTAAATCCTGAAAGATGCAGATTAGGCAGTGCTTGTCTGTGCAATTGTATGTGCCTGCGTCTGTGGTCTTGTCGAAGTTACCTTGGCAAGTACCAGATGGTCCTTGATATCTTTAGCTCTACGGTACGCAATTATATGAACTTCTTGAAATATGCCCTTCATACGTTTGGAAGATTCGATATGGTGCCAACGCTTCCAAATGTTCTGTTTTAAGTTTATGGCAGTGGGGTGGTAAGTAACTACCAAAGGAGTAGTTTGTTGGTTTTCTTGGTTTTATATTGCAAGATGGCATTTCTATCAACGATTCCAGTGTTGTTTATAGCCTCATAAATGTATTTCCATTGGTATCCTCTCTCCTAAGAGACTGTTGAGCTCTCAGAGTCTTTTTTCATGGACAGCCGGACTAGAACAGATGCGTTTGTTCTGAATCAACAGGCCTTAAGGACGATTTTTTAATTATGTGCTTGGGGTGACAGCTTGTCACGAGCAGTACTGGTGAGAATCGGTTGGTTTGCAGCACATGTCAGTTTATATGTTCCCGTCCAGGAGAGCAGAGTGGATATCTGAGAAGACACTGGACCTGGATAATGACCCCAAAGTAAATTTAATGGTAAGCCAGTTTCGCTTCCTTTTAATTCTATATTGTCAATGAATCTGCACCGGTTTCGATATATATATATATATATATATATATATATATATATATATATATATATATATATATATATATATATATATATATATATATATATAATAGCTGCTGTAGTAGTACAACTTTGTTGTCATACAGTTGATATTTTTTAACGAGAAAAGCGCACACTTATTATATTATTTGTTCTAGAGAATATACGTACTTCTTACTAAAAAAAAATTGGGGTGGGTGGGTGGGGGGTATTGTTTTGTTAGGACATTTAAGGCTGGATTGATTAAATGTATAATTCATTGAGGTCCAAAAGGAACTTAATTCAAGCGTTTTGATGTCACCATGAAATCACTAATACAAATTAAATTAAAGGGAGTGAGTGATGAGTAACGTGTTCAGTAACAACAACAAATCTCAGCACTATTCCATAGGAGCTAAATGAATGATGTAAGATTAACTTAAATTCGCATCTGGACTTTATTCCTCGTCCTTCGTCTTCTCCAAGATTATGCTTAGCTTCCGCATTGAGTATCGTCGAAGAAGAAGAAGATGATGATGATGATAATGATGCTGAATGAACTAAAAAGAAGGAAAGAATAAGGATTTATACAAAGGAACACAAAGAAAAAAGATTGCTGAAAGTTTATTTAAAAGATCCTTATTAAATATTTTTAAAAAATCAAAATACAATATTAGAGTCATAACTGTTTTTTTGCATTAAATCATTAGTGACAATTGCTCTTAAAATTTCAATTAAACTCCCATTTCTATTTCTTCCTCCTGCTTAAATTTCCGATAAAATCTCATTTTTTTCTTCTTCCTGATTAGAAAAGTACTTACTTGCTTTCTAGAGATGACTATGTAGAATTTGTGTTAGGAAACGTGTTTTATACCTTAATGTTTGGAGACAATAACTACATCTTATAAATACGAAACCTACCACGACATCTTAGTCATTTGTTCAGTCTCCATCGTTTCCTGTAAGATTTACAAAAAGAGTCAAATAAGCAATACTGCTCTTTCGATTGTGTCGAAACGCGTTGTATATTGAAGGAATCATTGGTATTAATTTGTGTTTGCAGACGACAAACTAATGTCAGAAATAGTCTGCAACTGCCATAAACACCACAACAATTTTACCCGAAATAATTTGGAAATAAATATTTTTGCAATTGGCTCTTTGCTCAAATTGTATATGTCATTCAAATCGTATCGCATATGGATGTGAAAGATAGCATTAGTGCCTGCTGTTAATGGTGCCAAATTCGTTATTTATTTTGACGTAACTGCCAACGAACTGATATCACTGTTGAATCCATTATTCATTAAGGGATTGAAAAGAAATTAACAGCTGAATCAAGAAGTGAAGGAAAAGATACTCTCCTGATTGAAATGCTGGCAGTATTTCGTTCACCGTTTAAATCACGAATTTAAACACTCTAGATATTTTTTCCATTAATAATCAAATTATCACAGTAATTACCATCAATTAGCTCATAAAATATTCGACCTTCTCCGAGTACATCTCGAATATTAAAAGTCTCTGACAATCTTTTCGAGAGCCAGGGGAAATAAAAAAAATAGTTGATATTTTGAAAGAACTAGACAATAGAAGATGTAAACTGATACATGGTTACTCAGTATACGAAGTTGTTGGAGAGCCAACCATAGGAATGGCAAAATTTGACATAAATCTGAAATCGTTCATACCTTTGAAAGAATTGAAAATTGCTGAAAATAAAAGTAACGTTTGTAAACGGACGTCCGGTTGATTTGTTGATGACACCAAATGACAATTTATCAAACGTAAAGTATCCATTACACCTTATTATTTTGTTCTAAATGACCGACAAGGAACAGTTTTTAATACATCTTTACTACGATTCTGAACGCCGAGTTGTTTACACAAGTATCAAGCAATTATGAAAACAAACTATATGGGACAAAAACAACATAAAATGCACTAAATTAAAATTTTGTTCAACCGAGCAGTCTACCTATGTAGTTCACAAGCAAGTAAGAAAAAGGATTTCCTTACAAAAAAGTTTATATCAGTCAGGTGGATTGTCAGTGGCAGGCAGACATTGTTGACAAGCAAATCAACCGAAGAAGCCAACAATGGATATGAATACATTTTACAATCATAAATATTTCCTCGAAAAAATCTTGGGCTGAAGAAAAATGAAAATAATGGGAAATGATATATACTATGTTTTTGGAGAAATCAGCCAAGAGAGTAAACCCGAAAATATACATTTTCACGAAAACAAAAGAGCTTTACCACGGAGAAGTGAAGGATTTGCTGGAAAAAGAAAACGCTGAATACTTTTCAATTTACTCAGAAAAAGTTAAGAAGCCCATAAAGACAATGATGTGGAAGAATTTCAATCAAAATGAAACCTGAAAATGGGTCGACGTTTTACCAGAACTAACCGTGGGATGTAATAGCACTCATCACAGATCAATATACATTACTTTGTTTGATGCAAGCCAGAAATTAATCAAATGCCCTTATCAACCTATTCTATTACCTGACAACTAATACATTTGGAACAATTAAATTTAAAATTGCTGAAACAGTTATAATTTCATAATACAAAACGATTTTTAACTTTTGACAGCTTACTCCAAAACATAGTCAATTAGGGCGCACTTGAGGTTTTTTTTACACTTTATAAAGGAATGCATGGTAAATTGAAATCTTTGAAAACAGAAAAGGACCTGACCAATTTCATTATTTTGAAATATCGCAATGAAACAATGGGACATAAACAGTCCAATACTATTCTCCTTATTTATTGCTGATTTATAATGTATGTACCCTGCTGAGAGAGCGCCGTGGGTCAGGTATTAAGTTTATCATTTTCTGACGATGTTGAAAACTGTGACGAAACTGGAACAAAACTTAGCTACATATTGTTTTCGAAATGGTGGTGGTCCTCTATGAAATAACTAAAAATGGATTTATGATAGTGTGATTATTAAAACGAATTTGGCTTATAAATACACGGGTCTTATATTCGCTCCAAAATTGTTATGGATGCTAGCTAAAGGAAAACTCAAGTTACCAGCCCAAAAATGTAATTGCGATCCAACATTATCAAAAGCAATTTGGATTGTTTTTATTAAACGAAGCATTCAAATTATTTGTATATATTAAGCCCCATTCTTTGCCATGGGTCAAAAATCTCGTGTTACGAATATTCTGTTACTATTGAAACAATGCTTGCTGACAACTATATATATTTCCTGGGTGTCGTTGGATCGGTCAACAATAGTGAAGCATCTACCAGAGTATTGAAGACTGCCGCTTTGTGTTAATTATTATATTTGATGTGCTAAAAATTGGTGTAAACGTTTCCGAACGCCGAATTATCTTTATTCAAAATCATGTAATATATGCTTAAATGACTTCACAAATGTGGGCACAGAACATGAGACTCGCAAGTTTAATAAAGTACTGTTTAAATATGTCTGCAGTTATGTTTGGATATTCCAAGATATTCCAATATTCCAAGAAATTGGTGATATCAACATTTTTATTAGACAATTTCGTATGAGGTTATCTGTTATCAACAAGGGTTACATGCTAATATCAATTAACATAGTAGATGTCAACACTAGTATCTAACTGTTGTCACCAAGGATTACTAGCTAATATCAATGAAACTAGTAGATGTCAGCACTAGTATCTGACTGTTGTTAACAAGGATTACTTACTAATATCAATGAAGCTAATAGATTACAACACTAGAATTTGACTGTTGTCAGCAAGGAATAATAGGTACTATCAATGAAGTTAATATATGTCAACACTAGTGTCTGACTGTTGCTAACAAGGGTTACTTGCTAATATCAAGCAATGAATATATGTCAACACTATAAATATTTTAAAACTTTTTTTAATTTTGAAAGGTGCTTAAGTGTTGATATGCACTTCTATCTAAGGTAAGCATTTGCACGGTTTAAGTGTACCAATTAGAATTGAGACAGCCCGACATGAGCGGTTAGTAAGGGATGCAAGGGTTTGTTTTTATTGTTTAAGTCACGAAACTGTCTCCAAGTTTGAAGATAATGACATGTATTCTATTACGTCCACAATATAAAGATTTATGAGAACTGTATTTCTATACCTGGCATAATTCTCTAGACTCTATAACCGATGTTCACTTGCTTATGGGAATCTACCAACCTACAACTATCAAACAGATAAATCTATATATTTATCGCATTTTGTAAAGAAGAGATAAGAAATAATAGATAATAAGTGTGTTGTACAAAATAGTTTGTTTATTGTAAAGTGATAAGAATTACCTAGATACATAATTATATTTAATATTAAGAAGGACAATATTGCACAATGGTTATCTATGATTCAGATTACAGGCGAATCCATGAAATTGTATCAAACATAAATTTTAAATTTAGTTTCCTTTGAGTAATACAATTCTTATTCTACATTGGGTGTTCTGTGTCATTGCTTTGTGTACATATTATGTGTATTTTGAGCCAGTGCCATGAAGTACTAATAAGATATTTGAATCTTGAATCTTTTCACAAGGGCTACCTTCTTAACTTTACAGAGGCAATACTAAAAACCAGGAACGTAATTTTAGCTGATCCAGTCATTTATAAACTTAAAATTTGAAGGGAGAGGCTATAGAACAAGAATTATCACTATACAAATACAAGATGACATATACAAGGTTGAGAAGATTTTAAAAACAGAACTCATAAACGGCAAAACGTATGTACTCGTTAAATGGAAAGAAAATGCCATTACAACAAATGATGTACCAAAAGTACACCTCTCCTTCAGAGACAAAAATATTTGAGTTGTATTAATATTACGAATTGTTAGAGTGTGCCAGATGTGGAAAAACAGTACGAGGAAATCAAAACATGAATGATATGTAAAATATCAAAATGGAAAACAGACAGAACAGATAAAACGGATCACAGGTAAATGACACAATGGTACATATGAAAAAATCGTGGTAAGACGACTACAATGTAGACAATCTCCTAGCAGGAAGAAATTTACATGTAAACAATACATAATGCAAAAGACTGCTAACGTATCTATGAGATTGTGAACAAAATAAACGGTAATGAAAATGATATAAATGTTCATACAGTCCTGGACAGATTTCATATTCTCTTAAACTGTATGAAAAAAAAAATACAGCAACTACACCATAAATTATGCATTATTTCAAAAGTTTTCTACCACAAAGAATTATCGTAGAATTAACCTGAATCAGTTGATATGGGAAATAGTTTTACACCTCATGGATGAGGTAAAACCCAGCATATATTTTATAGTGTGTAGATATACAGATTTAAAAGATACGTTTTGTCTTAACATGTATGTGCCATCTAGTTATAAATGAAACTAAACAACACACATATAGATCGTAAATCAATATATGAAATACAATCAGTTGCAAAATGTTACAGATGCAAAAGAGAAAATCTGAAATAGGAAATGGAAAAAAAGAAATATAAAGATTGCTAAATATCACCGATATTAAAATGGTATAACAGTGTCCTCCACTAACCTCTGCTCAAATGAAAAGATTACAGACAAAAATCAAAAATGAATTACACGTGACTGTAGAAAAACAGTAAATAGAGGCTCAATGTATTTGCATGTGAAAAGCCAAGTTTACATTAATTTTATGACACATAAATAGAATACACCAGACTCGTGTGGTAGACAAGAATTTCAGTAGATATTTAAGTAGAAATTGATGATGACATATAATAGAGCAATAAAAACACTAAGAAAGTTTCAAGTTTATATTGAATGCAAATATTGTGATGTTGTTGATCTTTTATATGGTTTTGGACTTGGTGTTATGAAACGTTTCTGGTAGCAAATACAAAACCTCTTAATGTTCAGTTACTACATCTACTATAAGAACCAGTTCCAGCTCCTGAATAGATTTGCGGGGGTAAAAATTGATGACAGATGTACCTTATTCATGTCCAGCTAGTTGATTCAACTCCATTTTTGATGCAAGGAATGGAATACACATTTATTACACTTAGATTAATTTTTTAGATACAAAACATTAAACAGTTTGTTTTGGAAACTATACTTTTAAAATGTGATTTGTGGTAACCCAATGAAGAGACACAGAGCGCAGTGCGACATGGGACTTTGGCAGAATCAATTAAACTGGTCAGTGTGGATGGCAGCATCTGCTTGTGGGATTTCCTATTGGCAGTTAACAAACAAACAAGTTAGAGAGTTAGTTAAATCTGTTTAAATTTTTTCATGTTTACTATTAAATTCGAAAACTGTTGTCCGTAAAAAAAATATATTAGCCGCGACAAGATGCTTTTAGTCGCGTAATTAATGGGATTGATATTAAACATTTTATTTTGATCAGCAACAATCGTAATCTTCCACAACGTCAAGATTGGAGATATATATATATATATATATATATATATATATATATATATATATATATATATATATATATATATATATATATATATATATATATATATATATATATATATACAACTGGCAAAATGGTGACCTGAACGACAGTGAAAGAGTGAAAGAAATGATTTTACTTGTAAACATAATGCCGTTCTTTACTACATCGGTGTTAATGGCAGAATTTAATCCAAGTTTAAATGAGCCATTAGATGTGTTTAAAGTGTTGTTGTATCCAACGATAATATCCATTTAAATAACCAAGTTACTTGCTAACAACAATACACAGTCACGATCAATTTCACTTTTGAAGCTTTTATACATTGCTGAAATTTTAACGTACTCTTTCCGTCACTGTCACAACATAGATGTCCTAAACTAATGGTTCGATTAGCTTTATCAGTGTCTTGAATAGTGGAAACAGATTCTGTAATAGATGTTCTGTTTTAAACTTGTGTACCTAATACAGAAATCATATATGATATTATGCTTTGATTCAATGTGGATATAACTTCATCTGGAAAGGCCATTGCCCTCTGTCAGAAAGATATATGCGAAGCCTGTTAGCTCATCTATATTTATCATAAAATTAATCATATAGTACGACAGTTTAATCTGAAAAT
Source organism: Margaritifera margaritifera (assembly GCA_029931535.1). Lineage (NCBI taxonomy): Eukaryota > Metazoa > Mollusca > Bivalvia > Unionida > Margaritiferidae > Margaritifera > Margaritifera margaritifera. The sequence continues at coordinate 209,978 of JAQPZY010001164.1, forward strand.
ACCACCATAAAGGTCGTTATATAAATAACAATCTATTCTGCAGAAGTTTGTCTTCGGCAAACATTGGAAATGCTTTCTTTTATGATAACGTTACGAGATAGAAAATATTTGATATAGGAGCCAATATCACTTTAAAAAAAGTGAGTACAAAAGTTAGTCCAAAAATGTTTTACAACTTGGAAAAATTTCACATGGTTTGAAAAATATGGTTTGTTCGTATGGTTTCTAATGCAGGCAATAGTCCACAGAAGCGTTAAAGAATTTATTTGATGAAAAACAAAATCATAAAGAAATTAGTAGCATACGTGTTAAACATTTGTACGATCATTCTGTCTGGCTTGATCTGAAAAGCACACATGCCATGTATGATTTCCAACTTTGTTTCTCAATGAATAAATAGTATAGCTTTTAACAACTGATCATGCCAGGGAGAACGTGTGCCTTCCGCACAATAAATATACCTCAAGGATCCCCATAACATGATACTGTGAAGAGCGACTAATTGTGAAAAGACTACGTTTGCACTAAACCTGCTAGAAACTGAATACAAAACGTTTTTGATTACATCCTTTTCATCTGTCCAACTGTTTTAGTTTACCAAACAACAGAACGTGGTTACTCAAAGATGAAACGACGATTTTGATAGATGGCGACGAGATTTTAGATAAGTGGTAATAGTTACTGGTAGATGCTTACCAAGGTACAAATACTTTGTTTATGATTGATGCCTATGAAAATATTTAAGATATAAAAATTAAAGCAACTAACCTAGCAGAGCAGCTGTTAGTAGCAGATATTGTGAAATATCTGTATGGATGATTGTACAAACGTACAACTCTGTAATCAAAGACAGAAAACACTTATAGTTTAGTTGCCTTTTACAGCAAGGACAAAAAGCAATGTAAACTATGATCACTGAAAATAAGTTCATCACAGATGATGTACAAAGTGAGATTCTAGACAAGCTAAAGTAATAGAAAAGAAACAAATTTGAATTGCGTTTAGAGGTTCCTTTTCGCTTGTTAGTATACATAGAGAAGCAACTGTGTTCATTTTGATGCTGTAGCTCTCTTGATTGTATGATCTTAGTAAAGTCATTTCTCAGTGATTGTTAAATTTATTAAATAAGCATTCTTATTACATTTCCAGTTTTTATATTTTGTTTGAATACAAGTGTTTTATCTTTGATTCCCGTAAAGACTTTATTTTCGTCTTTGTTGTAAATGAATAAAGTCTGCACGTTAACCCACAAAAGATTTAATGGGAACACAGTTCAACTCATCTTTGAGTAGTCCATGGGAACACAGTTCAACTCATCTTTGAATAGTCCATGAACTTTCTTTTTCAACTCATCTCTCAATAGTCCATGAACTTTCTGTTTCAACTCATCTTTGAATAGTCCATTAATGGGAACACAGTTCAACTCATCTTTGAATAGTCCATGTTCTTTCTTTTTCAGTTGTGATGATCCAGATATGTTGTCGGTTGTATATTCACTAGTATCATAAAACTTGATGTGATCTTTCATGTTGTTTTAAACGTTGCCTGTCTCCACATAGATACACAGGTCACGAATCATTTGATTATTTCACAGTATTTGTCTTTCAGCTTAATGTAATAAACTTCATACATCAACCACTTGCTTAACTTGAACACTGTAAATCCACAGTAAATTTGTTTCCTTAATTTGATTTTCTTGTTTATCAAACGAACCAGTGCTAAGCCATCGTCAATAATTGTTCTCTCGCCAAATTATAGATCTTTCTAACAGTTAAAATCTTCTTTTCAACTATACATACTTTTCTTGTTGTTCTCTTTCAGAGATTTTCCATTTGTTTACTGAATACAGCGCTTTTTACCAATATGAAAAATGTCTTGTTCAAAATCATTTGCTGCTTTTTTCCTCAGATTTTTATCCAGTTATATGTGGAATTTTAACAACGAGTGTAGCTCCAGCAAAGCAAAAGTGTATACATTTTTAAAGTTTGATCTTTTAATGTATGTAAGCTATATATTTCTGAAGTGAATTACATTTTTCTCATTGCGCTTCAATGCACATAATAGATTTGGTACTGTTTGCATTGAACCTTTGTAATCATGTTTCAACTTCATTGGTAAGACAGATACATCATTTTAGACTAGAATTAGTTTCTCTGGAGATGCTGGATAGTATCTGACAATGCCATGGAAGTGTAATATAATCTCCAAATCCACTTCTAAAATGCAACTAGTAAAATTGTCGTCTGGTTTTTGAAAGAAAGAAAACTGTCTTCTACCCATCTAATTCTGCCATCCGTTGTCCATTTTATTTTACCGGCATGCACCCATAAAGCTTGTTAAGATATGGGCACATAATGAATGATCCTGTTTATATTACCATCTGTGTCTGAGTAGTATTCATGGTTTGCTTTGGCGTATTTGTGTGGTGGCATGGTCATTCCTGCACATATTCCACTCTCAATCGCCAGGAACATGTCATAGTCTGTTAAAAGTTCAAGTACTAAACCTGATATCTATAAACTTTCATAATGTCCTAATCCTGATGCACTGTAGTAATGTATGCAGTCTTGGTTGTAAGCTTTCGCAAACATTTTCAAACATCACATCTTTACTTCCGCACGTTCACTAAGAAGGAGGGTAACAGTTGCCTGCGGTCTCACGAGAATCGGAAGTGTGATGCAGTTGTCGGCAAAGTCCATCTAAAGACGGTGGTTTCCTCCGTGCACTCGTGTTTCCTCTACTCCAAATTATATCCTACGCGGACATCTGAACCGTCAAGAGTATTAGTTTAATCTTGGTTGATAAGAGGGTAATACTAGTGCATATGACCTGCCTTGGTTGTTACATATCCCAAGCCGAGAAGACTGATATGTATAACCATGAGAGGAAATCAGCACTCGCCTTTCAACCTTTAACTGGTTTTTAAATGTTTCCTTAAACGTAGATAAAATGTAAATTTTAAGACTGGAATATATAGAAGAAATTTTAATGTGAATACAAAATGAAGTAAAAAGAATTATATATTGTACACATGGTCATAACCATAAATGTATTACATACGATATGCTTGATTGCCACGACTGCACACAGAATACAAGTTAATATACACCTGCCTTCGACGTCACGTCATGTATACCAGGTTTCCCTGGCAACGCTTCATGCCTACAGTCAATTATACTAAAATCCTAATTCAATGTATCAAATGGGGCTTCACTGTATGAATGTTTCCAGTAAAAAGTATCTGACTGTCAGGAAAATATAGAGAAAAAAAGCAACAAAAAAATTAGATGTTTCCCCCAAAATGACTCAAAGCAAATGTAAATACTCTGCCACAGACATCTATAACCCGCTTTAAAAAAAACGTAGAGAGTAAGCATCCAGATAATTTGGCTAGCTGCCAAATTCTAAGAATATACTCAGCTTTCCGACCCCAGATGCAGATACAGGGGTCCAGAGATTGGAATTCATAGATAGTAGTAGTAGAAATAGTGGAAGATTGGTAGTAGAAGAGGTATTGCAAACACATGACAAGAGAGTAAACACAGATGAAGCATATAAACCATTAAACAACAAGTTACAGATTGTTAAGATTAAATTAAATGCATAATGATTATGGATACATCCATGATACAGTACAGAATCTCCATTGGGATATTCCACAATCGTTTCTTGTTTTTTAGTGGCAAAGTCATGAAAATGAACGTCATAAATACGTCTCGAAAGATGTTTTTAAGCAATTATATACAGTTGCTGTATTGCCACTCATTACGCATATTCCATTCGTCTTATTGATTTCCCTCTTGAAACAAACACAGGACCTAACGAGGATAATGCAATTTAATTAACTTCTTTTAAACATTAGGAGCATACGAGAAAAAATTGATTATTTTGAAAGTGTTGCTGACGAGTTTTCAATTTTATGCTATTGTGAAATACATTTTAGTTCTGGATAGTTTCAAACTCGATAGTTTTAAAGAACATTTTAGAAACAAACACAGGACCTAACGTGGATAATGCAATTCAATTAACTTCTTTTAAACATTAGGAGCATACGAGAAAAAATTGATTATTTTGAAAGTGTTGCTGACGAGTTTTCAATTTTATGCTATAGTGAAATACATTTTAGTTCTGGATAGTTTCAAACTCGATAGTTTTAAAGAACATTTTAGAAAAAAAATGAAACTGTCATGGTGGTGGCATCATTTGTATACGTTTCCGATAAACTAATTTGCAAACGTCTGAATGATTTGGCTGTCATGACAGTGAACGTATGTGGATTGAGATTACGTTACCCTGCTACAACGTAGCCGTAGGGGTATGGTATAGATCAAACTACTCTCCTAATATTTGGACAAGTTTTAAAACTTCGATGGATATCATAAGCGACACGTTTCAACATATTATTATTATTATTATTATTATTATTATTATTATTATTATTATTATTATTATTATTATTGTGGACTTTAACATTGATTTACACAGACCTTTTATTTATGCAAAATTAACTGATGTTATGACAAAATATAGTCTACGAAATGTGATAACAAACCCTACATGAATTACTTCTACTACCAAAACCTTGCCTGATCCAATCTTTGCTTAGTAGTAGTATAACTATTCTTCACACTGACATTTTAAAAATTAACAGAGAAATTAGTGGTCATGATGTCCTAATATAGCAATCAGTTTAACGTTAACCTCAAAGCGGCCTATAAGCGCGGTGTCTGGATTTGCAGCAGAGATAATTTCAACAAATTCAACGCTCTGATAGCAGGACCTAACTGGACATATATATTGCTAACCACAAGTGACATTGATGCTGCATGTGATATATTCACCAACAAATTATTAGAATTCTCAACTTTGTGTATTCCTTCAAAAACTGTAACAATCTGTCAAACTGATAGAGCGTAGTTTGATTCTCAATTACAAATAATGATAAGGAAAAGGAACATAAATTCGCCCTCAATCATGGTAGGCCAATCGATTGGAATAAATACAGACGAATCAGGAATAAAGTAAAATAACACGATAAAGTATGCTAAAGAGTAATATATGGATACCTTGATGCGTATCTTTCGGATTCTGAGAAAAAGATCACAAAAAATTACAAAACCACGTTTGAAAGACAAATCCTTTAAATTCTATCCCACCGCTCAAAGTTACAAGTAATAATGTTTCTTTGGCATTTATTATAAAGAGAAAAGTCGAACTTATTAAATGAGTATTTTACTTCGATTTCAACTATTGATGATAATAACGTTTCCCTCACAATTTTTAAAATATAAAAATAAAACAAATATGTCTCGATATCCTAAATGAAATTACAATCTCTTAAAAAGAAATTACAGCTATTATTAAATCCATTCCTGTCAATTCTTTTTAATCTATCGTTGAATGAAATTAAATTTTCAGAAAGGTGGGGACTGGCGCATATTCTACACGTTCCGCAACAAGGCGATTTACACGAAGTTTCCATTTATATTCCTATATATCTACTTAGCTATGTCGCAAAAAGGTTTGAATGATGCATTTTCAAACATGTGTGTAATTATATTTGTTATAAAAACTTCTTTAACAAGTATCAAACAGAATTCCTTCCCGGACACTCCACTGTTTTTAAATTTATTGAAGTGTATCATAGCATATGTAAGTCACTGGAACAATCTCAACATTCTTGTATTGTATTTTGTAATCTATCAAAAACTTTTGATCGGTCTGACACAAAGGCTTATATTTAAACTGAAAGAATACGGTGTTTCAGGTAATCTGATAAAATGGTTTGAAAACTATCTAATAGATAAAAAAAATGGTCTTTTTGCACCATACTTATTCACGAGAAAAGATTATAATTGCTGGCGTACCACAAGGATCCGTTCTTGGGCCTCTCTTGTTTCTAACCTACTTAACCGATATTGCCGATGGTATCAGTTCTCTCACCCGTCTCTTTGCAGATGATTCATCTCTGCATTTTTCAACCCCTTATTGTGCTGAAATAACACTGCTCAAGAATAATGATCTAATAAAACTGTATAAATGATCCAAACAATGGCTCTTAAAGTTTAATCCAGAAATGTTTTCTACGAATATGAAAGTAACAAATAATCCAAAGTTATGGTGGTCCCAACTTCGAACCCACTTCGGGCCGTGAACATTTCTCACCTGTTACGTTCTATATAAAATGGTGTTTTTTGCCACTGTTGGGATTGTGATTTTCCTAAGTTAATCTCTACGATGGATAAATACAAGTACTTGGAGACTGTTAGAGGCGTTTTTGACTTGAAAAGATGTTTATTAATGTGTTTTTACATGCATCGTGCAGCATAAGAATTCGATCTACAACTCAAAATAGTACGCACACACACGTTCGATTGCATGGGTACAACGGTGATATAATTTTAGTCAGTTTCTTGAAAAAAGAAAAACGCTTCGTTTCTGTGTTAATTTCTTTTCTTGCATAATTCCATTTTAAGATATCTTAATAAAGGAATGAAATTTTTTAACTTTTATAGTATGAAACCAATACTGACAGCATTGCTGTTCTATAAAAAAATATCTTTAGAATGTCAGTTACAGATATTTAACTCTATATTTTTCAACAGTAATTTTGTTTTATTATATACATTACTTATAAGTGATATGAGAAATTGTGCATATCCAACATCCCAAATTCTGCTAGATTCATATCGCGGGGCGGGGGTGATCAGAACCACATCACAGATCCTGATTCATATCACGCAGATGAACCGAATCATACACACGCCACTATAAACTGTTGTTCCTTGATAACTCGTTCAGATTGTTGACATTTGGGGTCAGACCACCATTATTTTCCTGTATATTACATACATTTATTTCTCCGAACTCATAGCAACTAGGAATTCTAGGGGTGACAGTGGCATTATAAACTATTACACACACCAAGACTTAGCAGCACTTATCCAGCATAATTACATTTAACAGATGATCAAAAGTAACCGGGATCAAAATTCCTTTTCTGGGTCAATCAAAATATAGTCTGTGATCATATCATACACTGACTTTCCATGTGCACTTCTTTGCATACCACTTTCACAACAACAACGAAATGCATCTAAAAAAAGAAGGACTCTTCCTTAGTAATTCAATAGTTAAAATCAGTTCCTATCACAAAAATTTTGCAATGTACGGCATAATCAAAACAAAATCTTTAAATGTGGATATGAACCAGTTAGCTGGGTACTGACCTGGAATCATTATATCCTAGTCCGACTCCTGTCAGACAATCACTTTGTGGAAAATTTGAGTCGAACTCTTACATATGCATGCTACACACATTCAAACTATATTCAGCAAATCTGATTAATTTTCATGGCAGATTTGGAGTCTGGCAGCTGCTAGAAATTGTATAGTGTTGGCATTCAGTAATGTGCAATTTTGGTACCAGATGTTTTAAAGACCTCAAAGCTAAATTTGCTCTATCTTTGATTATAACGATTCAATTTTTAGAAGGAGAAGAAGAAGAAGAAAACAAAGAAAGAAAAAAAAGACACTAAAGTGCAAAATTTTAGACAGCAAAATTCACAAATCAACGAGATATTTTTAGACAAATTGTAGTTTGGATCTGTGAAACTTATAGCATTTGATCCGTGGGCAGTGAAGCACAACAGCTCATAGTAATTTTCGAGGCAAAATGCAATATACTTGTTCAAATGTGTATATGTGTACACACTTAAAAAATAAAAAAACACTGACAATTGCTATATACCAGTTTTATTGTGTCAGGTCCTTTGCCAGTTGTTACGAAAGATGATAGCACACTCAAATCACACATAATGATGGGACCAGCGCCATATTTTATTACAAAAATGCAAAACTTTTCAAGGTAAAAAAACCCATAAAAGGTGGCCCGTCAATAGAAAACTATAGTTTCAGGGAGGTTCTACCTCCTTGAACAGAGGTGTTGATCTCTCTGATGAAGACTTTCGTGATGTCTTTGAGGTACCATGTCCTACCGTGGTAGTTTGAAATAATCTTGCTGACTTTTGCGGGGTAAATTGACATGTCCTGATGGGGCTTTTGCATCATTACCTGACTGTTGGGGAGCATCTGAGGTATCCCAACCCTTTCGCCTTGCTTCCAACACTAGGCCAAACCTGAAAAGTAATAATGTGTGTTTCTTTAATCGCATAGATCACTACGCTGCATGAAGTGAAAATGTATTAGAAATGGAGATTTCAAAATGATATCTAGTGTGTAAAAACATGACACATATTAATCGTTACCTAGTGACACTCAGAAATGTGAAGTAATGAAGATGCATTAAAATGACTAGTCATCCTCATAGCATATTAGCTAGGATATATTGATCACTTAGGGTTCAAATAACTAACGAGGAACACCAGCTTAGGATGGTAGAGGTGGGTGAAGGTTTAATCATTTGCACAACATTTAGTAAATACATGTATAAAAGATAGGCTCAGTGGCAAAGTAGTAAATTAAAATGTAATACCAAAATTAAGCTAATTAAATATTGAAAAATCATTTATCGACGTTTAAAGTGCATATATCTTAATCAGTACCTGTTAGGTCATATGCAGATTCAGTTAGATCCTATAATTTCAACCAAATGTGAAGATAGATACAGTTCTGATCCCATTAATTCTAAATTAGAATGAACATATCTTTATGTGGGACATGTAACTATGTATGTTTTAAAATAACCTGCACAAATTGATGTATTTGAACTATTCTGGTGCATATTTAATAGTATCAATCATCAATTATTAGATAAAATGGTTCATGATAATGTGATATCAGCTTCTGCAACAATGCCACACTATGGCAATCAAGGTCTCAACCAAAATTAACAATACAAAAGAATGCATTTTATTTAGACTTACTTAACTTTATGTGTTCCTACATCTAGGTTAATATGGCATGTAGTAGAGTACTACATCTAGGTTAATATGGCATGTAGTAGAGTACTACATCTAGGTTATTATGGCATGTAGTAGATTACTGCATCTAGGTTATTATGGCATGTAGTAGAGTACTGCATCTAGGTTAATATGGTATGGTGTAGAGTACTACATCTAGGTTATTATGGCATGTAGTAGAGTACTACATCTAGGTTATTATGGCATGTAGTAGAGTACTACATCTAGGTTATTATGGCATGTAGTAGAGTACTACATCTAAGTTAATATGGCATGGTGTAGAGTACTACAGCTAAGTTAATATGGTATGGTGTAGAGTACTACAGCTAGATTAATATGGCATAGTGTAGATCAGGAGTCTCCAAACTACGCCCCGTGTGCCAGGTCCGGCCCGCGGCTTCGATTTGTCCGGCCAGTAACCATTGAAACGATTTTATTGCATATATTTAAATTTTTCAAAGTCGCTTCGACCCGCAAACCCCCTTCAAAAATCTAACATGGAAATCGTCTTGTAATGTTTGGAGACCCCTGCTGTAGAGTACTACATCTAGGTTAATATGGCATAGTGTAGAGTACAACATCTAGGTTAATATGGCATGTAGTAGAGTACTACATCCAGGTTAATATGGCATGTAGTAGAGTACAACATCCAGGTTAATATGGCATGTAGTAGAGTACTACATCTAGGTTAATATGGCATGTGGCATGTAATAGATTACTACATCTAGGTTAATTTGGCATAGAGTAGAGTACTACATCTAGGTTAATATGGCATGTGGCATTAATAGAGTACTACATCTAGGTTAATATGGCATGTAGCAGAGTACAACATCCAGGTTAATATGGCATGTAGTAGAGTACAACATCCAGGTTAATATGGCATGTAGTAGAGTACTACATCTAGGTTAATATGGCATGTGGCATGTAATAGATTACTACATCTAGGTTAATATGGCATAGTGTAGAGTACTACATCTAGGTTAATATGGCATGTGGCATGTAATAGATTACTACATCTAGGTTAGTATGGCATAGTGTAGAGTACTACATCCAGGTTAATATGGCATGTGGCATGTAATAGATTACTACATCTAGGTTAATATGGCATAGTGTAGAGTACAACATCTAGGTTAATATGGCATGTGGCATTAATAGAGTACTACTTCTAGGTTAATATGGCATGTAGCAGAGTACAACATCCAGGTTAATATGGAAAGTAGTAGAGTACTACATCCAGGTTAATATGGCATGTAGTAGAGTACAACATCCAGGTTAATATGGAAAGTAGTAGAATACTACACCTAGGTTAACATGGCATGTAGTAGAGTACTACTTCTAGGTTAATATGGCATGTAGTAGAGTACAACATCTAGGTTAATATGGCATGTACTTGACTACAACATCCAGGTTAATATGGCATGTAGTAGAGTACAACATCCAGGTTAATATGGTACGTAGTAGAGTACAACATCCAGGTTAATATGGCATATAGTGGAGTAATACATCTATGTTAATATGGCATGTAGTAGATTACTACATCTAGGTTAATATGCCATATAGTAGAGCAATACATCTAGGTTAATATGGTATGTAGTAGAGTACTACTTCTCGGTTAATATTGCGTGTAGTAGAGTACAACATCCAGGTTAATATGGCATGTAGTAGAGTACTACATCTAGGTTAATATTTCATTGTGAAGAGTACTACATCTAGGTAATTATGACATTGTGTAGAGTACTACATGTAGGTTAATATGGCATTGTGTAGAGTACTGCATCTAGGTTAATATTGCATTGTGCATGGTACTACATGTAGGTTAATATGGCATTGTGTAGAGTACTACATATAGGTTAATATGACATTGTGCAGAGTACTACATGTAGGTTAATATGGCATATAGCAGAGTAATACATCCAGGTTAATATGGCATTGTGTAGAGTACTGCATCTATGTTTATATGGCATGTAGCAGAGTACAACGTCTAGGTTAATATGCCATATTGTAGAGTAATACATCTAGGTTAATAATGTATTTAGTAGAGTACTTCATCTAGGTTAATATTGCGTGTAGTAGAGCACTACATCTAGGTTAATATGGCATTGTGTAGAGTACTACATCTAGGTTAATATGGCATTGTGCAGAGTACTACATGTAGGTTAATATGACATTGTGTAGAGTACTACATCTGTGTTAATATGACATTGTGTAGAGTACTACATCTAGGTTAATATGGCATAGTGTAGAGTACTACATCTAGGTTAATATGGTATGTAGTAGAGTACTACATCCAGAATAATATGGCATGTAGTAGAGTGCTACATCCAGGTTAATATGGCATGTAGAAGAGTACAACATCTAGGTTAATATGGCATAGTGTAGAGTACTACATCCAGGTTAATATGGCATAGTGTAAAATGCTACATCCAGGTTAATATGGCATAGTGTAGAATACAACATCCAGGTTAATGTGGCATGTAGTAGAGTACTACATCCAGGTTAATATGGCATAGTGTAGAGTACTACATTTAGGTCAATATGGCATAGTGTAGAGTACTACATCCAAGTTATTACGGCATTGTGTAGAGTACTACATCCAGGTTAATATGGCATAGAGTAGAGTACTACATCCAGGTTAACATGGCATAATGTAGAATACTACTTCTTGGTTAATATGGCATGTAGCAGAGTACTACATCCAGATTAATATGGCATATTGTAGAGTACTACATCTACGTTAATATGGCATTGTGGACAGTACAGCATCCAGGTTAATATTGCATGTAATAGAATACTACTTCTAGGTTAATATGGCATAGTGTAAAATACTACATCCAGGTTAATATGGCATAGTGTAGAGTACTACATCCAGGTTAATATGGCAAAATGTAGAGTACTACATCCAGGTTAATATGGCATAGTGTAGAGTACTACATCCAGGTTGATATTGCATGTAGCAGAGTACTACATCCAGGTTAATATGGCATAGTGTAGAGTACTACATCTAGATTAATATTGCATGTAGTAAAGTACATTTCAGGCCTTTTGCACATATTTCTTTTCATACACTACATTCTCTGACATTTTCAAATGGATTAGTGGACAGGTAGAGTGGATTATACTGCAGATTCGTCATCTCTATCCTGACATGTAGTATAATGTAAGTATGTTTATAAATAGCTGTTGTAAACTATATAATCTCATATCTGTTACTGGTCTATCACACCACCATAAGCAAAGAATTCAACTGCTTAGGATCCATAATAAATAGATTACAAAGGGTCAATAAACCCCGGCACAAAATTAACTAGAATGTTTTCTTTATGTATTCTGAATAAAGCCCCTGCCACATACATTTAAATGAAAAGATGTTGTTGGAAGTGAGTAGACTATCAATAATCCCACTAAAACTCATCATGAGATAACTGAAATGATGACAAGCTATAAATATTTTAATATTTAAAAAATACATTTTTCGAATAAAATTTGTATAATTGGATTTTTTTCTCTCCAAATACCAAATCATACATTTGATTTTCTTTTATTTTTTAAATTTGTAATTGCATATACATAAAGTGTTACAAGTTTCAGGTTTGTAGTTTTAGTAGTGTGCTTAAAATGAGAGACTTAAGATTACCTTCTTATAAAACTTTCTGACACAGGGTCACACCACCATTATTTTTATTACATACATATATTTCTCCAGAATTCATAACATCGTTCCAATCTCACTAGGATTCCTAGAGGTGAGAGTGCCATTATAATCCATTACACACACCAAGACTTGTCCCATTACACACACCAAGACTTGACAGTACTTGTCCAACATAATTACGATTAACAGCCTATCAAAAGCTACCGGGATCAAAATTCCGTTTCCGGGTCAATTGCAACATAGTTTGTGTCCACATCACACACAGACTTTACATTAGCACTTCAACTACACTACTTTCACAACCATAATGAAGTGCATCTCGAAAGAAAGAATGATTCTTTCACAGTTAATCCATGGTAGCAACCATTTAATGTCATGAATATTTCACATTAAAAGACACAGCCAAACAAAAACTCAAAATTTAGATATGACCTACTTAGCTGGGTACTGACCTGAAAGCATTTTATCCTGTCTGACCCCATTTCGATCGTCTGAATGTTGAAATTCTGGCAAAATAGAATGGAAAATAAATAAGGACTATAGCAGACAAAATTTTTAGACTAAAGACCTATTGGCCTAAATGTATGTCAAGTTTACTTGTCTGTATAATTGGTAGTTTAAACATATAGTTAAGCAGGCATTATTGACCTAAACATCGTTTCGAGACTAAACTTTTGGTTTAGTGCCATGAAATATAACAATTTTGAATTATACGAACCCAATAAGGAGCGGAAAATACCAGTTTAGTTTGACTATATCCCTTTTTGTTTTCAAAATAACCAACGAGATGTGGTTGATGCATATGATAAAAAAGGTGTATCATATGACACTATTCATATGATACTGCCATATCAATACTCGGGCATTCTATCCTCGGACTGAGGTAATCGAGGTAGAGCGTTGGACTCGTAATTCAAGGATCGCGGGTTCGACACCCGCTCGGGCCAGCCCAGGCAGACTGCCTTGATGTTTCCTTGCGAAAGGCTCTTAGCTTTAGTTATTTTAGGCATGATACACACAATGACGTGTTAAAAGTGCTGTTAAAAACTAACCGTCATCTGACTGATATGGGAGTCTGGGGTTGATACGGGATATGATATGGAAATTGCAATATGAGAAACTCTAATTGCCTACCGATTTGATGTTCCAGCTGAGAACATCTTGGAGTGTGATTCATATCAAACATCTGACTCTATACTCAAAGTAATTTACCCTTTTTTATTGCCTTTATCTTTCTTTTGTATGATTTTTTGCGGATACCTAAACTTAGTCGGCGCTATATAGCCAGGATTTTGCTGGTGTGCCGTTACACATTATGCATCCATCCATCCATCCATCCATCCATACATACATACATACATACATACATACATACATACATACATACATACATACATACATACATACATACATACATACATACATACATACATACATACATACATACATACATACATACATACATACATACATACATACATACATACATACATACATACATACATACATACATACATACATACATACATACATACATACATACATACATACATACATACATACATACATACATACATACATACATACATACATACATACATACATACATACATACATACATACATACATACATACATACATACATACATACATACATACATACATACATACATACATACATACATACATACATACATACATACATACATACATACATACATACATACATACATACATACATACATACATACATACATACATACATACATACATACATACATACATACATACATACATACATACATACATACATACATACATACATACATACATACATACATACATACATACATACATACATACATACATACATACATACATACATACATACATACATACATACATACATACATACATACATACATACATACATACATACATACATACATACATACATACATACATACATACATACATACATACATACATACATACATACATACATACATACATACATACATACATACATACATACATACATACATACATACATACATACATACATACATACATACATACATACATACATACATACATACATACATACATACATACATACATACATACATACATACATACATACATACATACATACATACATACATACATACATACATACATACATACATACATACATACATACATACATACATACATACATACATACATACATACATACATACATACATACATACATACATACATACATACATACATACATACATACATACATACATACATACATACATACATACATACATACATACATACATACATACATACATACATACATACATACATACATACATACATACATACATACATACATACATACATACATACATACATACATACATACATACATACATACATACAGGCAAGTGAACTAAGCATACACTAAAGCTGATCTGGGTTTAGTCTGAAGCCCTTTTCCCTAATCCTTAATTAGTTTCCACTCAAATTTGCCAGAATTTGAATACTGCAGACAAATTGAAATGGCAATGTTCTTAGCGAGTAGTCAAGGGGCACAGCGGTGCATATGACTCGGGATGAGTTACTAATCAGAGATGATAGGGTCACACAGTTGTAGTTATCAAACTCTCTGCACCCTGCTATATGGATCTCATATGCCTAGCTGTATCAGATATACAACATTGCTGATATCACTTATAATTATGATAAAAACTGATATTGTACTACCATAGCAAAGCTTTGAATAACTACCTTTTGGTGTTTAATATGTGCTAACCTAAGGATGCAGCATAGTCCATAAATTTAACGCGTGGTGTGGAAAATAGAGAGTTTTCATCAATACATCTAAAATCTAAAACTAAAACTGAATGTTAAACCCCACGCCCACCATTAGATTAAATATGCTCAAAAAACTACACTAATCATGTGATATGCCTACACTTGATTATGGATCCGCAGTATGGGGTTATAAGCCAGCATGTAATATTGATTCAGTTCAAGATAGAGTGATTCATTATAAGCCTGTATGTGCCATTGCCTCAATTCAAGATAGAGTGATTCACTATAAGCCATCATGTGATATTGATTCAGTTAAATATAGAGTGATTCCTTATAAGCCAGCATGTAATATCGATTCTGTTCAAAATAAAGTGAGTCGCTATAAGCCAGCATGTGATATTGATTCAGTTCACAATAGAGTGAGTCGCTAAGCCAGGGTGTGATATTGATTCAGTTCAAAATAGAACGATTCGCTATAAGCCAGCGTGTGATATTGATTCAGTTCAAAACAGAGTGATCGCAAAGCCAGCATGTGATATTGATTCAGTTCACAATAGAGCGATTCGTTATAAGCCAGCATGTGATATTGATTCAGTTCAAAATAGAGTGAGTCGCTAAGCCAGCGTGTGATATTGATTCAGTTCAAAATAGAGCGATTCGCTATAAACCAGCGTGTGATATTGATTCAGTTCAAAATAGAGCGATTCGCTATTTTCTTGCAGTATACAAGCCGCTATGATGGCATACATTAACTCTGGTAGCGCAGTAGCACAACAATCCCTCAGTTCATATTTCAAAACTCATATCCAGGCAGAGAACGAAACTAGCCCGATAATATTACTGGTAGCGGGAAGAGGATAAGGGGCCCAGACAATTAATGGAAGTGATCTTCCGAGACAGGAGCAACTTCAGGGATCAGAGATCCTGACAAGTTTAAAAGCAAAAAGACTTAATTTAACTAAAGTAAAAGGCCTACAAAATCTTGGACTAGGACAATTCATAATAATCCCCAAAGAAGGAGAGGAATTACTACCGCAGGGGTCAATGGTCTAAATGGGAAAAGTAGTGAAGGTAGAGGCGGCTCTACCAATACGCAGAGAAACAGAGCGCAGATACGCTCCAATCCATGTATCTGGGCTTCCAATTCAAATATCGACCAAAGCCTTGGCTGATAAAATAGAACTTAAACTCAAAATCAAAATCTATGAACACACATTAGAAGCATACAAATCTTATACAGAGGTCATCAACGGTGTGCGGTTACTACAGATAACCAAGGAAGACGAAACCAAAATCCCACAATCCTTTTTGGCATGGGATTCAAGGTGAGGATGTGGTATCCTGGGTGCATCCACCATCGCCCATGTTTTAAATGTGGACAGACTGGATACACACCTTTCGAGTGCAGACCACAATACCCACCAAGAGAACCACCGATCAAGAGCTATGCTCAGGCCCATCCAGCCAAATCAACCAGCACTAACCTAGATACAGAAAAGCAGAAAACAGAGAGAGAGAGAGAGACAGAGAGGCAGAGACAGACAGAGACAGAGACAGAGAGAGAGAGAGAAATAGAAAACATAGAAGTATATGAAGTTGTAGACGTTTTAGACCAAACAACAACTCCAGTTGATGGAAAATAGCAAATAGAGGACATAGAGCAACCACGACCAGACAGTGAACTAATGTCACTTACAGAAGAGCAAACAATAGATACGAAATATGTGACACTCCCACAAAAAACAAAAAAAGAAAAAAAAAAAAAAAAAAAAAAAAACACTCGTGCACCATGGGTAACGGAAAAATTCGAGTGACTACAACCAGGGACGATCTAATTCGTTTCAAGTCGTAAGAGAAATAGATACGAAAGAGACAGACAAAGAAGGGGGAAAAGCTCCGGGAGAGGCTTAAGGAGAAAGAGAAAAAGAAGGGAAAACAAAAACATCCCACAATGTACCAAATGCACCAAAGCACAAACGAAAATCCTAAAAGAAACCTGAAGGAAATGAACACAAGTTCAAATAATAGACAGGAATCCAAAATACACAGTAGATGAAGTAGATGAAGGAAGAGAAGAAATCAGAACAAACAATATTGAAAAGTTTTTACAACAAGTGAGAAAAACAACCAACACAAAAAAAAAAAAAAAAAATAAGGAAGAAGGAGAGGTGACAGAAAGCGAGGGAGAAGGTCCGGACTTAAAGAGGAAAGGAGAATTACAGACCAATCGGTCCGTTTGTGTAATAAGAATTTATTCAGTATTTCGTTTTCCAGATTATGCAATTTGCACATGTTACTGTAATAAACGGCTTACATACTTACTGACTGACTTGCGTACTCGCTGATACCAAAGAAACCTCTGCCATATGTGAGTACAAGTAAAGAAGATAATACATACTGATGATGTGATAGGTTGTCAGGGAATGCACTTAAGAGTTAGATATCGTAAGATAGAGGTTTTATGCGAGTTATATTTTTATATTAGTAATATGTTTTGACAGAGCCAAATTTTCCAAACAAACCTCAAAACTGCACAATAAGAATTCTACCCAAAGCTACAACTATCTCCTAAAAAAAAGAACAAATACGTTTTGAGTGTTGTCATTGTAACACGCTCGTAACAAATACGTTTTGAGTGTTGTCATTGTAACACGCTCGTAACAAATACGTTTTGAGTGTTGTCATTGTAACACGCTCGTAACAAATACGTTTTGAGTGTTGTCATTGTAACACGCTCGTAACAAATACGTTTTGAGTGTTGTCATTGTAACACGCTCGTAACAAATACGTTTTGAGTGTTGTCATTGTAACACGCTCGTAACAAATACGTTTTGAGTGTTGTCATTGTAACACGCTCGTAACAAATACGTTTTGAGTGTTGTCATTGTAACACGCTCGTAACAAATACGTTTTGAGTGTTGTCATTGTAACACGCTCGTAACAAATACGTTTTGAGTGTTGTCATTGCAACACGCTCGTAACAAATACGTTTTGAGTGTTGTCATTGTAACACGCTCGTTTTCTGACATAAAACTACAACTATTGAGCAGAAAACAATATCAGCCACGCTGATTTGATCCAATGTAAGTACCGTCTGTACTCGCGTATAATATGAGTCTAAATGCATAATGCGCCGGCATATCAGGGTCTATGTTGCTTGTTCTACTGATTAGTCCTTACAAACTGCATAGAGCCAGATCTGCCGGCGCATTATGCGACGGCAGATCTGGCTCTATGCAGTTTGCAGTTGGTATCAACTTATACGCAAGTATAGACGGTAATACTTGTCCTGTAAAGCACGGATATAATAACTTCATTCTTAGAATAATAGAATCTGTGTTTGGGTTGGCACATGGAAAAGGTAATCCCAGATGGGGGGTTGCACTATTTATCGTCTGTATCGTCTGCAAGGCTCCGTACGTCTTTCGACTTCAGTGTGTATTGACGGGATTTCCCGAATGACATGAACCAGACGAGTTTAAGATTTATATATAGACCATAGGGTATGTTATTAGCATTAGTAACCTTATGACCCTATTTAGCCTGAAATTTTCTGTAAAATCCCTCTTTAGTACAGTCATGTGTCGTGGCGAAACTTCTCTGGACGCGTAGTTCTACATTTGCCGCGGGCCAAAACATTGTTTATTTCGTTGTCACTTTAATTGTTTGTTTCATCTTCCATCAGTCCATTTATTATATTCGAGTTTATTTGTTTATATTCATCTTCCATCAGTCCCTTTATTCTATCCGAGTTTATTGGTTCCGTCTGCCCATTTTTTTACGTATAGAACAATCAATTTGATATTGTGATTCAAGTCAGTGAAATGAGTGATAGACTTTTACATCAGTACAAGCAAAATTGGATATCCTCTGTGAGGTCATCAAACGAGTTAGAGTATTATTCTTTGTAAAACGAATATTTATCATTTGAAGAGTACTTTGGTGTGATAAATGAAGCTCGTTTTAAAATTGCATTAAGTAGATTTAAAGCAGTATCGCATAATTTGAATATAGAAATGGGTCATTATGAGGGAGTACCAAGGAGCGAGCGGCTATGTAACAGGTGTAATATAAGAGCTGTTTAAAACGAATATAATATTTTGCTTGTTTGTCCATTTTATAAGGAATTTAGAAGAAAATATCTACCACTATATTATTGTTCATGGCCGAATATAGAAAAATTTAAAGCCATTATGTCTTCAAATTCAAAAAGAATCTTAATTACGTTGTCTAAAGGTTTATACTTTGCGCAACAGAAAAGGTCAGAAAATAACTAGTATATAAGTAATTATGAGTATATTGTATTCTAAAACTAATGGAATTAATTATAACTTGGTCTGCATATTGTATGTATATTTAATGGTAATTATTGTCACTAAGTGAAATCAATATTACATTTAATATTCAATATAATTATGTTACTTATCCTCTGTAGTAATACATGTTTGCGTACTCGCTTCTGTAACTATAAATTGCTTTTGCAATTTAATGCTAAATAAAGTGTCTGTTCAGTTCTGTACATTAGATTGACCAACAGCTTTTTCGTTGAAACAAGTCAATTTTCGACACCTCATAATAAATACTAAATGTATTTGACATGAATCCGTCTTCACGGGAAGTGTGTTAATCACCCAGTGTGAGAGACTGACACAGTGTGAGAACACATGTGGCTGACGCAAGCTTACTGTTGAAGAAAAAAACCCACAATAGCCTGAAGAAAGAAAATCATACCGACTGACAAAAGTTCCTCATATTACTGGTATGACACGCTTTGACACTGGGCCCTGTCTATTATACTGTAAAAATAAAAAAAAGGTTAGTAACTTCGAAATACTCTGCTCCACACCTGCGCTAAGCCTCCCTCCCCCCAACTACCTACCCCACCCACCCCCCAAAAAAAAAAAACAAAAAGAAAAAATGAACAAACTAAAAACATCCAATGAAGATTTTATATTCTCTTTCATATGATACTCTTAGGAACCATTCTTGGATATGACTGTTGTAAAGGATGTACAAGGTTGAATATAATTTATTCAACTATTAAATTGTACCGTAAGGTGACTTTCCATTCTCCAAGACTCCAAAGTAGAGCTGGGGAATTAATCAAAATGGAGAAAACTCTCAAATGATAGTAAGGCTATTGCTTGCTGAGACACTGAACATGCTGGATATTGCCGAGAGACTGAACTGGATCTTGCTGAGACACTGAACATGCTAGATCTTGCTGAGAGACTTAACTGGATCTTGCTGAGACACTGAATATACTTGATCTTGCTGAGACACTGAACATACTGGATCTTGCTGAGACACTGAAAAAACTGGATCTTGCTGAGAGACTGAACTGGATCTTGGTGAGACACTGAACATAGTGGATCTTGTTGAGAGACTGAACATTCTGGATCTTGCTGAGAAAATAAACATACTGGATCTTGCTGAGACATTGAACATGCTGGATCTTGCTGAGAGACTGAACATACTGGATCTTGCTGAGTGACTGAACATACTGGATCTTGCTGAGAAAATGAACATACTGGATCTTGAATGTTTTTAAAATGCTTAATGTCTGCTTGATGCTTATTGCAAATATCATCATCATGATCGAAGAAATGAAAGATTTGTGAAATCGAGGCCAAAACATGCTTTTTATTAAAAGAAGATTATAAAAAGGGATATGTTTTGTTTAGAATAAAAAACTGAATTAGAGGAACAAGAAGAATTTCATAGCTAGTTACTGGTCTAGGATAGTAAAAATGTAAATCAAATGCCATTTTGAATAAGGTATCGCTGATTTTTCTCTCCAATTAACATGTTTCATCAGAGTTAATAAACATTGGTTCCGACAAGGTGGATTCTAAATTTGCCTTTTTGAATTGAAGAACATCTAAAAGCATATACATCACTGTTGCCAAAGAGTAAAATTTGTAAATATTTTAATTATGTTTTATCTTTATATATTGGAAACAATAAATTATATATAAATATGTATATATATATACATATATATATATATATATATATATATATATATATATATATATATATATATATATACATATATATATATATAAATATTTATATATATATATATATATATATATATATATATATATATATACATATACAAACCTTGGACACCGTTTCGAATACCTCCTTTATTACAAAATCTAAATATTATCAACAGTCACTGTTACGTCCAACTGAACGAATTTTCTACTCCTTTGTATCTATCTTAGCTTTGTTTTTTTTTGTTTTTTTGAGAGATAACTCACTTAGATTGACACTGGATGACATAATATATGAAACAGAGTGGATAAGTGGTGGAATATTCCATTAGATAATGGTGTGATTATGGTTTCTTACCGCATAACCTCATTTGTTTAGATAGTTTTCTTGTTCTTTTTATTTTTATTTAATTTTTCTTCCGAATTCATATATGACGATTGGGAATTTAAGATATGTTATCGTTACTCATGATAGCACATCTTACTAATTTGTGGAAAGTTTGTGTTTGTTTCTGATTTAAGTTCTGCTACGTGGATGAAGCCAAGTTTCAAAACGCTGTAAACTGCCTATGTATAAATACAGTGAGCTAATTACTTTTACTAATTATTGAAAACACTATGCAACAGTTGAAAAATGGAACCATCGCCGCGGCCGAAGCTATGTTTAATGAATGCATAACGATCGATTAGTTATCAGGCGATTCGATTAAATGTGTAACATCAAATGCAAGCTATCTTTATTGTGTAATGTGGTGCATATAAATTCATAATTTTAAAATACTCTCTCTCTCTCTCTCTCTCTCTCTCTCTCTCTCTCTCTCTCTCTCTCTCTCTCTCTGAGCCTACCTATTTCTCTGTCTTTGTCAATCTTTCTATCATAAATTTAGGACAAGAAAGAATATATCCTATCTTTTATTGTAAAGAATCATATAATATAATGTAGATTTTAATTTACCTACGTAGGATGCTCCGTACAATTATATGTGATTTTGTCAGTGGTATAGAGAGATTTAAAAGTTTAAATCTAATTTATCGCGCTTTGATATGTACATTAAAGCGTCTATGAGTTGATGAATTCATCAAGTAAAATAATAGCATTAACTGATAGGCGGGGCCATTTGCGAACAAAGATACCGTCTGCTTGATGTTTAGAACAAATTGCATTATCACTGATGACGATGTAAGAAGAATCGCAATCTAAATTTAGCAAAACAAACATTTCAGAAGTTTTGTGAAAACGAGGCTGGGAGATCATAACAGGTGCATTCTTCTCCTTCCTCTTCCTCTTCTACTTCTTCTTCTTCTTCTTATTATTATTAAAAAGAGAATAGAATAAAAGTTATTATCAGTTAAAACGAGGTTGTGGAAGAAGATCGCCATGGACCTGTGTAACTGTTGTGACTATAGTATAATGTGATACCTAACTGCGCTTAAACTTAGCAAACTGATTAAAATCGGATCTCCACAGTCCTACATGGAGATCTGATTGACACCAATAAGAGGTCATGTTCTCTTGACCTTGTGGTTCACCAATCAAATCATAGCTTCAAAATTTTGAAAGTGATACAGGTTTTTCGGAACATATCGTCTCTAACGATAACTCTTCCTGACACGAATTTGCAACGCTTTATCTGATAGGCTATTAATAATATGCGGACTGGGAATTCATAAGGTCACCAAAACATGAACTTTTATCGATGTCTGTCAGATCTATATGTAGGACTGTGGAGATCTGATTTTAATCAGATTGGGGAATTAGTAGAGCGAGTGCTTTTGTCCTTTTAGACACTTATTTACGTCTGATCCTTTCCAATATCACCTGCGGACTCTCTGTACTTGCTTGCTTGCTTTGGATTAAGTCGCATATCGACCATTTGATCATGCTGTCTCCCTGCACACTTTCTTGCTTTGGATTTAAGTCATCTATCAACAATTCGATTATGATTTTATCACCACTGCCTCGTTGCTCCAATTCCACATAATGTGATGATAACCTCTGTAGACGGTAAATCCAGATCTCCAATGGTTCTGATAGCGTGATAACCGCATAAACAGGTAAATGCTTGCCTAGGGAAATCAATAGTCTCTCTTCCCCTTCCCTTCTCTCCACTCTTTGATAGCTCGCTGTTTTCGCCTAAATTAATGGTTGGCAGCTACTCCTCTTGCACTTTGGTTGACCTCTCTTGGACTTTGGTTCACCCTAGCTTATCAATGAAACTAGTTGACGTCAGAGAACACATCCCTTGGGAATTATTCTATGATTCATGCTAAGCTAACCGTATATGTCAGATTGTATCCACTGCAGATATTATCTATCTCCTCTATATTAAAACCTTATTGTCATATTGTATCCACTGCAGATATTTATCTATCTCCTTTATATAAACCAAAATTCACAAAGGTTAAATTCTATAATCTAATTCTTATTATAAATCCACTCTCCATATACGCTCATTTATTGTGTAGTAGAATGTCCCAAAAGATTATACCTGTACGATATTTCTTAAATGAGCTAGACAATTCAAATTACACTTAAAATGCTTAACTAGTATCATAAACACTTTACATCTACTGAAAGAACTACCAGTTTCAAATGATATGGCCACAAAGCTAAATATGTTATTAGTGATGTATCGCAAGCGTCACAAACACACTATGACCTTCAATAATGGGTTCCTTTGTTGCATTGGGCTTCGGCAGTTAATATTGGATGTGACACCAGGCTGAGCTAAGCAATACATCGCATTTGACAAGAGTCATAATTTCAAAAAGTAACATTATGTACATGATTACGCATCTAGAATAGCCAACTACAATGCACCCCGAACTTATTAAATTATAAACAAATATACCGTTTTATATTAGACATAGCTAACTGCAATAGAACGTTCAATAAATAAATTGGCATTATAATAAAGCTGCTAATAAATTATTAATGTCGTATTTCTCATTTTGTTTTTAGTTGTTATCAGCACCAATCAAGGATTTACATATGGTGTACACAGAACAAATATAATTATGCAGTGGCCATCCAACATCTGAATAAGATATGCCTGTCTCTCCCTTCAAAGGATATGCTTATGAGATTTTATATTTATAGACACTGACTCCAAATCAAGGTATATTTTCCCATTTGCTTGTTTGTTTACTTTTTCATTCGTGAGCATAAGGAAAAAGGCAAACTCTTTTACAGCAAGGGACTTATGCCTGCTCGTGTAAATAAAAAATACAGTTCGGTAATCCTTGTTGTCAAAGAGACAAATATTTTCTACTATATTTAAAATATTACTACAAATGATGTTTACAGTCTTATAATCCTACACACACTACAAATTACTCGCCTTGTCAACTATAGAGAGGACTATTTGCAGTCATATAATCCTACACACACTACAAATTACTCGAATTGTCAACTATGGAGAGGACTATTTGCAGTCATATAATCCTACACACACTACAAATTACTCGCCTTGTCAACTATGGAGAGGACTATTTGCAGTCATATAATCCTACACACACTACAAATTACTCGCCTTGTCAACTATGGAGAGGACTATTTGCAGTCATATAATCCTACACACACTACAAATTACTCGCCTTGTCAACTATGGAGAGGACTATTTGCAGTCATATAATCCTACACACACTACAAATTACTCGCCTTGTCAACTATGGAGAGGACTATTTGCAGTCATATAATCCTACACACACTACAAATTACTCGCCTTGTCAACTATGGAGAGGACTATTTGCAGTCATATAATCCTACACACACTACAAATTACTCGCCTTGTCAACTATGGAGAGGACTATTTGCAGTCATATAATCCTACACACACTACAAATTACTCGCCTTGTCAACTATGGAGAGGACTATTTGCAGTCATATAATCCTACACACACTACAAATTACTCGCCTTGTCAACTATGGAGAGGACTATTTGCAGTCATATAATCCTACACACACTACAAATTACTCGAATTGTCAACTATGGAGAGGACTATTTGCAGTCATATAATCCTACACACACTACAAATTACTCGCCTTGTCAACTATGGAGAGGACTATTTGCAGTCATATAATCCTACACACACTACAAATTACTCGCCTTGTCAACTATGGAGAGGACTATTTGCAGTCATATAATCCTACACACACTACAAATTACTCGCCTTGTCAACTATGGAGAGGACTATTTGCAGTCATATAATCCTACACACACTACAAATTACTCGCCTTGTCAACTATGGAGAGGACTATTTGCAGTCATATAATTTGCTGATCTGCATTTATCAACAGCTTCGAATTTTCTTCTTCCTTGTTTATGCGAATGGTTAAAATTTGTCTCATTTACTTTATTCAAGATAATGTTTATTTTTTTTTTCTTAAAGGACGGGGGATTGCCATGTTATGTGAAATAAAGTGGATGTGTGATGTAATATTCAAACAGGGATGATACTGTTACGCATCTTACCGTTAACTTTCATCTTTCTTTTCTTTTTTTTTTTCTTCGAATTTTTATCTCATAGTAGGGAACTTAAAGTATTGATGTATCAACCAATACCCGCTTCTTTTTCGAAAGGTTTTATTTATTATTTCTTCTAATTTTGGTGTTTTTACGTTAATCCAGCCATTTCTTCAATATTGTAAACTAGACATGCTTAAATACGGTGGGCTAATTAATGTGGGTATAATTTATGATTATTACAAACACCTTGCATAATTTGATTGAAACAGTCGTCTACGCAGAAAGGCGACGTAAACATTAATATAATGATAGAAAACTGAGGTCGATAAAACTACGATACGATATTTGTGATCTGTATTTTTTTTCAGTACAAAAGTACTCGAGAAAACAAATTATTGATGGATTGTGATATCAGGTAACCAGACTAAGAGCGGAAGAAAAAAATGTATTCAAACACTAAACACAAAAGTCAAGAAATTGTAATTGTTGAATTTTTCCTTAAGGTGTCTATCTGTTCTCCCATTCTGTGTTGAAGTGAGCATATTAAATGCAAGGTCCATGAATTTTCCGGCAAATTAATCACACAAGAATTGTCTTTCATTCCTTAGTGTCTTCTTTATGTTTAATGCACATTTCAGATACTTGCAGTCCAAACAATATTAGAAGCTTAGTGATTCTGTGGCAATATTAACATAATCATTAATATGCATAGGCGTTAGATAATTAATTTCAACCCTTGGGTTTTGCGTCAGTTTGTCCCATCTTGCACCCATGCACGATAATAGAGTATGTTCTTCACATTCCTGAACGAAAAATGAGGTTCGAAGTTACAATGGATAATTGAGAATACTGGTGGAACTATAAAACAGCAAAACACCCACTGATCAAATTTCTTCACCATAAGACAGCATACAAAGTTATGTTCACACTGGACAACACAGTGTAAAATATAAATGATGCTTGAGTACATATGAGCTTAAAGTAGTATGCATTCTTATCCATTGTGTCACAAGGTTTAATTTAAAGTAGTATGCATTCTTATCCATTGTGTCACAATGTTTAACTTAAAGTAGTATGCATTCTTATCCATTATGTCACAAGGTTTAATTTAAAGTAGTATGCATTCTTATCCATTGTGTCACAAGGTTTAATTTAAAGTAGTATGCATTCTTATCCATTGTGTCACAAGGTTTAATTTAAAGTAGTATGCATTCTTATCCATTGTGTCACAAGGTTTAATTTAAAGTAGTATGCATTCTTATCCATTGTGTCACAAGGTTTAATTCACACGTTTTAGTGAACAATTTGTTATCGTAGAAAAATGATGTCGTCTGAAGAAACAATTTGCAATATAAGTTTGTTGTTGCGTCAATTTTCGAATAATCTCTATGATATCTGCATCAAATAAACTGCATTACTTGTAATAATGCTGTCCCTTTCAAATTGGACAAAATAACAAAAATGTCTCTAATATTTGATTAAAGGGACATTTTGTCGCGCTAAACAAACAGTTATTTTTTAAGCAATTTTCCCGCCCATAATTAAGTTATGTTTTTATTTATGAAGTAAAGATATTAGGTATGAAGATATGTTACAGATAATCTAATGAAGTAAAGATATTAGGTATGAAGACATGTTACAGATAATGTAATGAAGTAAAGACATTAGGTATGAAGACATGCTACAAATAATATAATGAAGTAAAGATATTAGGTATGAAGACATGTTACAAATAATGTAATGAAGTAAAGACATTAGGTATGAAGACATGTTACAGATAATATAATGAAGCAAAGACAGTAGTTATGAAGACATCTTACAGATAATGCAATGAAGTAAAGATATTAGGTATGAAGACATGTTACAGATAATGTAATGAAGTAAAGACAGTAGGTCTGAAGACATGTTACAGATAATGTAATGAAGTAAAGATATTAGGTATGAAGACATGTTACAGAAAATGTAATGAAGTAAAGATATTAGGTATGAAGACATGCTACAGATAATCTAATGAAGTAAAGACATTAGGTATGAAGACATGTTACAGATAATCTAATGAAGTAAAGACATTAGGTATGAAGACATGTTACAGATAATCTAATGAAGTAGAGACATTAGGTATGAAGACATGTTACAGATAATCTAATAAAGTAAAGACAGTAGGTATGAAGACATATTACAGGTAATCTAATGAAGTAAAGACAGTAGGTATGAAAACATGTTACAGATAATCTACATTAGGAATGAAGACATGTTACAGATAATGTAATGAAGTAAAGACAGTAGGTATGAAGACATGTTACAGATAATATAATGAAGTAAAGACATTATGTGTGAAAACATGTTACAGATAATCTAATAAAGTAAAGACATTAGGTATGAAGACATATTACAGATAATCTAATGAAGTAAAGACAGTTGGTATGAAGACATGTTACAGATAATCTAATGAAGTGAAGACAGTAGGTATGAAGACATGTTACAGATAATCTAATGAAGTAAAGACAGTAGGTATGAAGACATGTTACAGATAATATAATGAAGTAAAGACATTAGGTAGGAAGACATGTTACAGATAATCTAATGAAGTAAAGACAGTAGGTAGGAAGACATGTTACAGATAATATAATGAAGTAAAAACATTAGGTATGAAGATATGTTACAGATAATATAATGAAGTAAAAAGATTATGTATGAAGACATCTTACAGTTAATTTAAGTTAATACATTAGGTATGAAGACATGTTACAGATAATTAATCTAATGAAGTAAAGACATTAGGTATGAAGACATGTTACAGATAATCTAATGAAGTAAAGATATTAGGTATGAAGACGTGCTACAGATAATATAATGAAGTAAAGACATTAGGTATGAAGACATTTTACAGATAATATAAATGAAGTAAAGACAGTAGGTATGAAGACATGTTACAGATAATCTAATAAAGTAAAGACATTAGGTATGAAGACATGTTACAGATAATCTAATGAAGAAAATACATTAGGTATGAAGACATGTTACAAATAATGTAATGAAGTAAAAACATTAGATATGAAGACATGTTACAGATAATCTAATAAAGTAAAGACATTAGGTAAGAAGACATGTTACAGATAATCTAATAAAGTAAAGACATTAGGTAAGAAGACATGTTACAGATAAACTAATGAAGTATAGGCATTAGGTTTGAAGACATGTTACAGATAATCTAATCAAATATGACACTCCATGGAAATACATATATATTGATATCTACTAAAGTACGGTAACAATGAAATAACGTAATAAGGAATCATAATAAACATATGATATGCATTTTGAAGATACACCTACGGATGTGCTGAAAGCCTGTACAATGTTATGTGGACAGCTGGGAGTAATACAAAAATATCAAAGCTATCCTATCCTCCCTCTTCCAGTGGACAAGGAAAACAAAATTGGAAGCAGGGATATTTTTTCCGTAATTGATGGTGTAACCTAGAGTTTGGACGCAATGGCTTATACTTATTTACCGTACAACTTCTAACTTCGACCTTTGCAAACCGTGTCAGCCCCCTCCCCCACCCACCCCCACCCCCCTCTCTCTCTCTCTCTCTCATAAACAGATTCTGTCAAGACTCCACAGGCATCATAAGCTTAATAAGCGTGGCAAACCCCCATGTGTGTAAAGTATACCTAAATACGCAAAATACATGTACATGTACATAGATATGTTTCCATAAGGTAATGTACCTTTGACTTAGGCCTTAACGACATCTTTGTCTTGTATACTAAAGCTTGCTAGTTGCATAGACTATTGAAATCCTAACAGAATATTGGCATATTACCACCTGATGCCGCTCTGTCTCAACGAAATCTTACACAGATGTATTTTCAGACATTCAATTTATGGTTGCATTGACTATTGAAATCCTAACAGAATATTGGTATATTACCAACTGATACCGCTCTGTCTCAACGAAACCTTACAAAGATGTATTTTCAGACATTCAATTTGTGACTGTTATTGGTACTATATATTTATCTGAGACTGCCGCAGAAAGGCGATGTATAACTTGAATTATTGTAGAAGAACAAAGGCAGGTACTCAACACGTCTGTCATGTGTTGAAATAAAAAGTCGTAGCTTTTATAATAACACTGGTCTACAACCAAAATGCTTCCGCAATAAATGTTGTCAAACTTTACTAATTCTGGGTCACTGAGAACGAAAATGATGCTTAAGATTGTTGATTGGCTCTAGTTTTAAAGATATTATACTGGGTTAGTATATGCGACCCTTGACTTGGGAATGGCGGAGGATAAGTGAGTTATAAAGGGAAGGGATCTCAATTTAATCCAGAAATGAGTAAAATACATCTTTGACTGGATCTATGAATAAATCTATGACTGGGTTTGGACGGTACTTGCAATTTTAGGCAAAACAATGAACGATGCAATCTGAAGCTGCTATTGCGTCATACATGATATGAATTGCATCATGTTATTCCTAGAAGTCATGGATGATGCAATCATAACTAAGCTTACATCACTCTGCTGAATAAATTGCCCTATATCAGCTCTACAAACCATACAGTGTCGTGCTCTCTTTTTTGTCAATGTTTGATTTTGCAAAAGGACACATTTCTGTTTAGCCAAAGTGAGCAGAGATGTCTCGTACTTGTGTGAACAATACAGATAACTTCTGCTATGTTTGTGGTGAAGTGACTTTTGCATCACAAAAAAGGTATAACCACTATGGTTAAGAGAGCCTATCACCTTTATTTTCGCTGCAAAATTGGAGATCAGGACAGGAGTTGGGCCCCACATATATGCTGCAACACTTGTGCAACAAATCTTCGCCAGTGGTTGAACAGGAAAAGGAAATCTATACCTTTTGCAGTGCCAATGATTTGGAGAGAGCCAACTGATTATATCATCAATTGTTACTTCTGCATGGTGCCTCCAGTTGGGAAAGGTGTTTCAAAGATGAAAAAGTGGACTGTGCATTATCCAAACATTCCATCAGCTATACGCCCAGTACCCAACGGAGAAGGACTGCCGATTCCTGATGCACCAGAATCATTCTCAATTGAGTTAGACGAGGAAGAGGAAGAGGTGAAACTTCTACTCCTGAACCATCAATGTCACATGACCCATATTTTCTCCCATCCTCCTCCTCTGAACCACACCTCATAACACAAGGTGAACTGAATGACCTTGTCAGGGATTTGGAACTACCCAAGAGTAAGGCAGAGCTGTTGGGCTCCAGACTACATCAGTGGAATATCCTGGCATGTGTATGTTAGGGTTTCCATGTTCAGTGACCGTCAAAAGGATCTTGTCCCATTCTTCTTCATGGAAGGTGATATTGTAGTCAGCAACAACATCGATGGTGTGATGGCAGCCATCAACATCGTTCATGATCCTGATGAGTGGAGATTGTTCATTTATGCATAATGTCAGTGTTTTGCCAGCAATTCCAGTTGGTCATGCAGTCCATATGAAGGAAACCTATGAAAACATGAAACAACTTTTGAGGTGCATAAACTATGACCAACATCAGTGGCAGCTTTGTGGCGATTTCAAGGTTCTTGCTCTCTTGTTTGGTCTGCAGACTGGATACACAAAGTACTGCTGTTTTCTCTGCGAATGGGATAGTCGTGCGAGAGATTCCCACTACATCAAGAGAGATTGGCCACTCCGACAGTCTTTGGAGCCTGGGATGAAAAGTGTTCAGCATCCACCACTTGTTGAATCAAGGAAGATTTTGTTACCACCCTTGCACATCAAGCTGGGTCTGATGAAGAACTTTGTCAAGGCCATGGACAAAACACAAGCAGCTTTCAAGTACCTCCGTGGAAATTTCCAAGGTTAAGTGAAGCTAAGATAAAGGAAGGTGTCTTTGTTGGTCCTCAGATTCGTGAACTTCTTCGAGATGATGCATTTCACCGTGCACTGCGCGGCAAGAGAAATACGGCATGGAAAGCCTTCCAGTTAGTGGCAAAATTTTTTTTATCGGAAACAACAAGGCAGACAACTACAGGGAGTTGGTGGAAAACCTCCTCAAAGCATACAAAAGCCTTGGTTGCAACATGTCACTAAAGATACATTTTTTGCACTCTCATCTAGATTTTTTTACACCGAACTGCGGAGCAGTGAGCGACGAGCACGGCGAGCGATTTCACCAGGACATTGCCCTGAGAGAAACGCTATCAGGGCAAATGGAGCCCATCAATGCTTGCAGACTATTGCTGGACAGCGACAAGAGATGCTCCATTTAATGAATACAAGAGACAAGCCAAGAAGCGCTGAGTAGACACTGAATAAGGACTAAACTATGTACTTATATATACATAATAGTTTTTATTTTTCCTTTTGTTTCAAAATGTTTTATTTATTTAACCCTTTTGCTGTTTTTTTTAAGTGTTTCATAAACAGGACATGGGAAATATTTTCATGTAAAGCAACCATAAACACATGAAAAGACCTAGGTTTACAATTCATGATTAAAACTCTACTATGTACACAATATATATAGACTTAAAATTAAAAAACTTAAATATCTTGGAAACAGTAACCAATCAGTTGTTTTAATTGTCATATTTGAATTCAGCACATCAAAATCCCTAATAAATAGCACATTTTATCTCTGAAGCAGACGACTTCGAAAAAATTGTAGACCAGTGTAATCAGCGTCTATCTATATGTCTGTCCGTCTTGTGATCTGTCTATCTGTGTCTGTCCGTCTTGTGATCTGTCTATCTGTGTCTATCCGTCTTGTGACCTGTCTATCTGTGTCTGTCCGTCTTGTGACCTGTCTATCTATATGTCTGTTCGTCTTGTGATCTGTCTGTCTGTGCAACTAACTTGAGTCAGTTGAAGATTTACAAAGGTTGTGAACTTTATATAGGTGCAGAATGTGTATCAGTAAGTTGAACGTTATGAACGCTTTAGAAACATAATGTAACGCGTTAACGTTAGATAGATACGTGTTAATCATGGTTGCTAAATAAGCAATGATTTCCCACCATTTTCTTGTACGATATCGAATAAAAAGTATATGGTATTTATTGCCTCATGACACCGTTATATCTGGGAGTTCTTATGGGATCCCAACATATTGTTATATCGTTAAAAAAATCCAGTATTTGATAAAGGGCGGCAGAATAGCTACTGAGGCTATCTTTTTAACAGTCAAAGTTTTTATATAAGTAAATACTATGTGGGAAATAAAAAAGCGAGGAAAATGATGAAATATCCCAATTTCTTATGGTGTAGTTTAGTGGTACAAGATGATTTCATCATATAGTGCAAATCGATATGCAGTAAGATACGAAAGAAGAATTTTCTTTCAACTATCGGTGCTAAATGAAACTTCTATTCTTGCTGCCATTTTTGAGATCGTGATGTTTGGATTCTACGCCAGTTGACCCTGAAATCAGTATTCTTCAGTTGTTTGTACATCATTAATTTATATAATTCATACACACGCATACAGTATTCAAGTAATGTCCTCACTCTCCTCTTTAAAGAAAACTATTTGGGTAAATTTCGTGAGAATAAAGCTGAGCATAATAAGCACACACTGATCTTGTCATAAACAATGTCCCCATCACGCGTATGAACATACTATAAGAGCTAGCTCCCTTTGTTTGTATTGGGAGCTCTCCACTTAAAAGGTGCATTCTTTCTCAGAAAAATGGTCTTACAAATAAAGCACATGTAAGATAACGTTTTGAAACCAATTTAAGCCAAAACCTTCATTGGTAACAAGACAGCGGGAATACACCTGACCCAACAAAACAATGAGAGTGGGGGTATGGGTGCGTTTATTAAGGTATTTACTTACATCACGTCGAATACGGTATCATTTACGGTACAGAAGCCAGCATACTATGAATACGATTGTGGATGCCTTTTCAAAGCTCTCTGATCTCGAAATCTTGGAAAGATGTATCTTCTAGTTAAGAGTAATTCATACATTTACTTTTGGACGAAGTAGACTATCCTTAAATAACAATTTGACAATGATGACTGATATGAAATTAAAAAATGCTGTATGTTCTAGCGATTTACCAAGAATAAATGAACAGGAAAAGAATCAGCAAAGAATTATCTAAACCATTTGAAGATTAAATTGAGAAAGATCGTAAAAGGGACGCTTTATCTGGTTCTTTAGTGTAATTACATCGCAACAGTAATACAGACAATACATACTATACAAACTGAACTATAGTAAAACTTCGAAAACTCGATGTGCTTCGAGCCCTGATGTTTTATTCGAATTATTGACTGTTTCAAAATTTGACGGTCAGAGACAAGAAATAGATTTATGAAGGGACTGAGCGAAAGATTCGGGATATGACTTGCATTTCAGTGATTGATGTTTGGCTTACTGAAGTTTCACTGCATGCTAATGAAATTACTGTATGGGTAGTGTGAAGAATTCCAATCACTACAATAATAACCTTTGCCAAAGATATTTTATAATTTCCTGCTATGTTCAAAGAAAAAAGAAATTATAAACGTTCGAAATTCATGTTGAATCCCAACATTGCAAATTCGCTATGGAAATCAAGCTTTATTAATGCAACCTTACGATAGGCAAAACATTTTAACGTACATTTTTGTACAGCTTTGTCCATAATTTAGAGTTTTTCACAAGTGCTTGTCACTTCTTCGATTAATAATAATAATAATAATAATAATGAGGACTTTGTATAGCGCCTAATCTTTAGAAGCTCTAAGCGCTTTACAACATTAGATAACACCTACAAAACATATATAATGATATGATTACGAAAAACAAACACCATGAAATTAGAAAACAAAATCATGCTGAAAATAGTTAAGGTAAGGAAACATTATTAAGTCTGTAGGTCTTTTCTTGCAGTCGAAATAGGTGAGTTTTAAGAGCACTCTTGAATGAGATTATTGTGTCTTTGTGTCTAAGTTCAGTGGGCAATTCGTTCCATGTTGCTGGGCCCTGGTATGCAAAAGAACGTTGTCCGTATGACTTCATTTTGATAGTGGGAATAATGAGAATACGAGTGTCGGAAGAGGAGCGTAAGTATCTTGCTGGTGTGTACACATGGGTGAGGTGAGATAGGTATGTTGGACTGGAGCCAGTCAATGAAACGTAGCATAGAGAAAAAATTTTGTGTTTGATTCTGGATCGAATGGGTAGCCAGTGTAGGGTACAGAGCAGGGGGGAGGTGTATTCTGTTCGTGGTACTCTAAGAATGATCCGAGAAGCTGTGTTTTGAACTTTTTGAAGTTTCTGGAGTATATACTGAGACGAACCAGATAGAATTGAGTTACAATAGTCCAGTCTCGAAAGTACTAAGGAACACACAAGTGTTTTAGTGGCATCAACTGAAAGATAATTGCGAATGGAGCTGATGCGTCTCAGCTCGAGATATGCAGCCTTGCATATGTTCATGACATGTTGGTGCAATGAGAGAGTACTGTCTAGAGTAACACCTAGGTTTCGTACTGACTCCGTGAATTTAATGTTGGTGTTGCTGATATTTATTGTTTGAGGTAGAGAATGTAAATGAGAAAGTCTTTGTGTTGTAATCAGAATGGCTTCAGTTTTATTATCACTCATCTGCAGCTTGCTACATGTCATCCATGATTTCACATGGGAAAGGCACCTCTCTGCACCTTGGATGGTAGCATCAACTTCAGTTGGGTGGCTCGATTTGTATATTTGGGTGTCATCAGCGTACAATTGATGAGACACTGGATGACGATCTATGACACTTGAGAGCGGCTGAGTGTATAGAATGAAGTCTTTTCTATGATTTCAGGGAAAAGATCACGTGGACACCTTGATCGTTCATTATGGTCATCCAAGAGAGAACAGTGATGCATTGCTGACCGAAGTAATGAGTGGGGGATTCTGAAGTTCAGTGTGTAAAACAATTATAGAAGACTGTCAACAGCTGAATTGCTGTCAAAACTAGTTCCAATGAAAGGGCAGTACACGAATGTGATTCGTTTGATAGAAATTTCACATGTACTTAAGTATCAAGCGCGGAGTGTGAGCGCGGATTTTCGCACCCGAATTTATCAAAACAAAGCTACGGTGCAGGCTGAATGTTGACACTGTTGACTAACTTCTGAGAATAAATTTTGTTGGTGTTGATATTAAAGACTCTGATCCGATGCCAGCAGTCAGAAAGTGGAAGGGGAATCGAAACAGACATCTGTATCAACAAAACAAAGAGAATATTTTCGCCAAACTGATGAAATTTAGGTGAGTGGATTTACCATAGTGCAAATTTGGCAACATTATAATCGGTGAGAAGAATACTGTGAAAATACGTTTTGCTTTAAAAAAAAATTAGTATAAAACCTTTGGGATAAACTTGTGGTTTGCTCCTACCAGCTGATATGAGCTATGGTATATATATATATATATATATATATATATATATATATATATATATATATATAGTGCATATATGCCTTGTGTTTGTAATGTTAGCAACATTAAATTAAATAAATACTAATAATGGTACATATTATTGGTTTTCAGTAATTTTATTAATTCATTTACACTTGGTTAAGTAAATGTTTGTCAGTGTTCGTTTTTACTATCAGCAGTTCTATTACCGTATTGATCAATGTATGTGACTGATTGCAAAACGGTGATTATGTTATTCTATAGATTATTATTATATGGTACCGTCTTATAATCGAGTCTTTGATACGAAAGATTGACAAAACCCCTGTCCCACTTGATACTGTTATTTGCGTATTTTACTTGTCAGTAATCAGAATAATTATATATATATATATATATATATATATATATATATATATATATATATATATATATATATATATATATGTGTGTGTGTGTGTGTGTGTGTGTGTGTGTGTGTGTGTGTGTGTGTGTGTGTGTGTATGTATGTATGTATGTATGTATGTATGAATAACAACTACATTTGCACATAATGGCCGATTATACTAAAGCCATGTTCTGTCAGTAGGGAAGAGTTATTTCCCTTGTGACCTTTGAAATCATTTCAGCGATTCGCTCTATTGACAATTACTGAGAGTTATTCCATATACCCATTAATATTATCATTATTATTTAAATATAATTATAAAAAGCAAAACAGTATATTCCAAAGAAAACATCATTATTCAAGTAGCGCACCATATCCCTAATAAAACTTATGTGGGCCGAATCGTCCTAGTGGAATTGTCCCGACCGAAGTTAGCGTTTGGGCCAATTCGTCACGGGCCGCACTGGTTTGCATCTGAAATCACCCGGAGCCAATTAGCAAATGTTCTATAAGGAATGCGCCTAGAGATAAGCAGAAAAGAAAACGTAGAGGCACATTTATTTATTTTGTTTCTGATGCACAGGTACATATTCAGAACAACCAATTAAAATCTATTCTCTACTAGAAAAGCAGTCCTGACTTCTTGTTTTGTCAAGATTACTAACTACTAAATGTACCTAATAATATTATTATATGCGGGATTACAACTTTCGGAAAGAGAAAGTTTGTAATAGATTTAATTGAAACAGAATATACAAAGTGTTTTTACTTTATTGTTATTATCTGCCCAACACTTATATACAATAAGACTTACATGGAAAAATGGGCTTTTAGAGACGATAATGTAAGTCTAATTGATCCTGGAGATAAATGGTTAGAATTACTTATTATTATATATTAGGAAACTCATACTTTGTTTCTTATAGACGATTGTGCCAGCCTAAAAGATGAGGAAAAGACATCATCCAATGTAACTATTCCATATGGGTGATAGTGCAAAAATAAAACGCAATTGTTCGTGAATTCCATGAGCACACAAGGCTCATAGTTATGTTTTACAGTAGATACAATAGAGCTGGATAGTGTATTTTCCCTGAAAATAACATAATACTAGTACATGATGAAAAAAAGAGAAATCCTAGAAATCTTAACACAGAGTAAGCATATGAAGTTATTAATGGGTTTCATGCGTCCATTTTATTACAAGCTGATTGCTGATTAATCATCTACCTTTACATCACCTTCAAATGCTATAAAATTATTACTAAATCCATATATGTACACTTTTGGAGACAGATACATCATTATATATTGTAAATACACTTTTAGAGACATAAACATCATTATGTATGGCAAATACACTTTTGGAGACAGAGACATCATTATATATGGTAAAAACACTTTTAGAGACAGAGAGATCATTATGTATGGTAAATACACCTTTGGAGACAGAGAGATCATTATGTATGGTAAATACACCTTATTAGACAGAGAGATCATTATACATGGCAAATACACTTTTGGAGACATAGACATCATTATATATGGTAAATACACTTTTGGAGACAGAGAGATCATTATATATGGCAAATACTCTTTGAAGACAGAGACATCATTATATATGGTAAATACACTTTTGTAGACAGAGATATCATTATATATGGTAAATACACTTTTGTAGACAGAGATATCATTAGATATGGCAAATACTCTTTGAAGACAGAGACATCATTATATATGGTAAATACACTTTTGGAGACAGAGACATCATTATATATGGCAAATACTCTTTGAAGACAGAGACATCATTATATATGGTAAATACACTTTTGGAGACAGAGAGATCATTATATATGGTAAATGCACTTTTGGAGACAGAAACATCAATATATATGGCAAATACACCTTTGGAGACGTAGACATAATTATATATGGTAAATACACTTTGGAAGACGTATACATAATTATATATGGTAAATACACTTTTAGAGACATAGACAGTGACGGCGCGAGGGTACGAGGCGCCCGGAGGCAATGTTCTTTAGTGGTGCCCCTATTTTGCCACAGATAACAGTTTTTATGTCAGTTACACCCCCCCCCACCCCCATCTATACCCTGGTTACAGGTAAGAAAAAAGAAAAAAAGCTCCCGACGGCGCCCCCCTCCCCCTTGCCCGACGCCAGCGGGTAATTGCACCCACCCCACCCCCGTTGCGCTGCCACTGGAAATAAACATAATTATATATGGTAAATACACTTTAGAGACAGAGACATCATTATATATGGTAAATACACTTTTGGAGACATAGACATCATTATATATGGTAAATACACCTTTGGAGACATAGACATCATTATATATGGTAAATACACATTTGGAGACATAGACATCATTATATATGGTAAATACACTTATAGAGACAGAGAAATCATTATATATGGCAAATACACTTTTGGAGACATAGAAATCATTATATATGGTAAATACACTTTTGGAGACATAGACATCATTATATATGGTAAATACACCTTTGGAGACATAGACATCATTATATATGGTAAATACACATTTGGAGACATATACATCATTATATATGGTAAATACACATTTGGAGACATATACATCATTATATATGGTAAATACACTTATAGAGACAGAGAAATCATTATATATGGTAAATACACATTTGGAGACATAGACATCATTATATATGGTAAATACACTTATAGAGACAGAGAAATCATTATGTATGGTGAATACACATTTGGAGAGAGAGAGATCATTATATATGGCAAATACACCTTTGGCGACAGAGACATCATTATATATGGTAAATACACTTTTGGAGACAAAGACATCATTATATATTGTAAATACACTTTTGGAGACAGAGACATCATTATATATGGTATATACACCTTTGGAGACGTAGACATCATTATATATGGTAAATACACTTTTAGAGACATAGACAGTGACGGCGCGAAGGTTCGAGGCGACCGGGGGCAATGTTCTTTAGTGGTGCCCCTACTTTGCCACAGATAACAGTTTTTATGTCAGTTACTCCCCCCCCCCATCTACACCTCGATTACAGGTAAAAAGCGCCCAACGGCGCCCCCCTCCCCCTTGCCCGGCGCCAGGGGGTAATGGCCCCCCGCCCCGCCCCCGTTGAAATGCCACTGGACATAGACATAATTATATATGGTAAATACACTTTTGGAGACATAGACATCATTATATATGGTAAATACACTTTTCGAGACAGATACATCATTATATATGGTAAATACAATTTTGGAGAGAGAGATCATTATATATGGCAAATACACTTTTGGAGACAGAGAGATCATTATATATGGTAAATACACTTTTAGAGACAGATATATCATTATATATGGTAAATACACTTTTGGAGACAGGAACATCATTATATATGGTAAATACACTTTTAGAGACAGAGATATCATTATATATGGTAAATACAATTTTGGAGACAGAGATATCATTATATATTGGAAATACACTTTTGGAGACAGAGAGATCATTATATATGGTAAATACACTTTTAGAGACAGAGATATCATTATATATGGTAAATACAATTTTGGAGACAGAGATATCATTATATATGGTAAATACAATTTTGGAGACAGAGATATCATTATATATGGTAAATACAATTTTGGAGACAGATATATCATTATATATGGCAAATACACTTTTGGAGACAGAGAGATCATTATATATGGTAAATACACTTTTGCAGACAGAGACATTAGAGACAGAGACATCATTATATATGGTAAATACAATTTTGGAGACAGATATATCATTATATATGGCAAATACACTTTTGGAGACAGAGAGATCATTATATATGGTAAATACACTTTTGGAGACAGAGACATTAGAGACAGAGATATCATTATATATGGTAAATACACTTTTGGAGACAGATATATCATTATATATGGCAAATACACTTTTGGAGACAGAGAGATCATTATATATGGTAAATACACTTTTAGAGACAGAGACATCATTATATATGGTAAATACACTTTTGCAGACAGAGACATTAGAGACAGAGATATCATTATATATGGTAAATATACTTTTAGAGACAGAGATATCATTATATATGGTAAATACACTTTTGGAGACAGAGAGATCATTATATATGGCAAATACACTTTTGAAGACAGAGATATCATTATATATGGTAAATACACTTTTGGAGACAGATACATCATATGTGGTAAATACTCTTTTGGAGACAGATACATCATTATATATGGCAAATACACTTTTGGAGACAAAGAGATCATTATATATGGTAAATACACTTTTGGAGACAGAGAGATCATTATATATGGCAAATACACTTTTGGAGACAGAGAGATCATTATATATGGCAAATACACTTTTGGAGACAGAGAGATCATTATATATGGTAAATACACTTTTGGAGACAGAGAGATCATTATATATGGTAAATACAATTTTGGAGACAAAGAGATCATTATATATGGTAAATACAATTTTGGAGACAGATATATCATTATATATGGTAATACACTTTTGGGGACAGAGAGATCATTATATGTTGTAAATACACTTTTGGAGACAGATACATCATATGTGGTAAATACACTTTTGGAGACAGATATATCATTATATATGGCAAATACAATTTTGGAGACAGAGCGATCATTATATGTGGTAAATACACTTTTGGAGACAGATACATCATATGTGGTAAATACACTTTTGGAGACAGATACATCATATATGGTAAATACAATTTTGGAGACAGATATATCATTGTATATGGCAAATACACTTTTGGAGACAGAGACATCATTATATATGGCAAATACACTTTTAGAGACAGAGAGATCATTATATATGGCAAATACAATTTTGGAGACAGAGATATCATTATATATGGTAAATACACTTTTGGAGACAGATACATCATATGCGGTAAATACACTTTTGGAGACAGATACATCATATGTGGTAAATACACTTTTGGAGACAGAGAGATCATTATATATGGCAAATACACTTTTGGAGACAGAGAGATCATTATATATGGTAAATACACTTTTGGAGACAGAGAGATCATTATATATGGTAAATACACGTTTGGAGACAGAGATATCATTATATATGGTAAATACACTTTTGGAGACAGAGATATCATTATATATGGTAAATACACTTTTGGAGACAGAGATATCATTATATATGGCAAATACACTTTTGGAGACAGAGATATCATTATATATGGTAAATACACTTTTGGAGACAGAGATATCATTATATATGGTAAATACAATTTTGGAGACAGATACATCATATGTGGTAAATACACTTTTGGAAACAGATACATCATATGTGGTAAATACACTTTTGGAGACAGATACATCATATGTGGTAAATACACTTTTGGAGACAGATACATCATATGTGGTAAATACACTTTTGGAGACAGATATATCATTATATATGGCAAATACAATTTTGGAGACAGAGCGATCATTATATGTGGTAAATACACTTTTGGAGACAGATACATCATATGTGGTAAATACACTTTTGGAGACAGATACATCATATATGGTAAATACAATTTTGGAGACAGATATATCATTGTATATGGCAAATACACTTTTGGAGACAGAGACATCATTATATATGGCAAATACACTTTTAGAGACAGAGAGATCATTATATATGGCAAATACAATTTTGGAGACAGAGATATCATTATATATGGTAAATACACTTTTGGAGACAGATACATCATGTGCGGTAAATACACTTTTGGAGACAGATACATCATATGTGGTAAATACACTTTTGGAGACAGAGAGATCATTATATATGGCAAATACACTTTTGGAGACAGAGAGATCATTATATATGGTAAATACACTTTTGGAGACAGAGAGATCATTATATATGGTAAATACACGTTTGGAGACAGAGATATCATTATATATGGTAAATACACTTTTGGAGACAGAGATATCATTATATATGGTAAATACACTTTTGGAGACAGAGATATCATTATATATGGCAAATACACTTTTGGAGACAGAGATATCATTATATATGGTAAATACACTTTTGGAGACAGAGATATCATTATATATGGTAAATACACTTTTGGAGACAGATACATCATATGTGGTAAATACACTTTTGGAAACAGATACATCATATGTGGTAAATACACTTTTGGAGACAGATACATCATATGTGGTAAATACACTTTTGGAGACAGATACATCATATGTGGTAAATACACTTTTAGAGACATAACATCAATATATATGGTCAATACACTTTTGGAGACAGGGACATAAGAGTAAAGAATAAATTACATTCCGTCGATACATTAACCATTCGGTTGATACATTAACCGGTATCTAGTATATAGATAGGCCAAATAAATCTGATGCTAATATACAACCAGAAAGAATAGTTTGTCAAAATAATCTATACTATTAGTGACTACATGTATATACACCCCACCTCTGTGCTGAGTAACATCGCTTTATATGATAATACAAATGTCATAGCTTGTCCATGAAATGAAATATACAGATATTTTATTAACTAAATCAATTATTGTGATAGTTATTTAAAACAAATTAATATATTATCGATTCAAGTAAGTTTACAAGGCTTTCGTTGAATAAGGTGTCTGGAAGTACACGGCGCTAAAAATCAATATAAATGAGCAGTTAAAATATAGGTGCACACGAGTTACTTCTTTCGTTCGTTCGTTGGATTAACGACGTGTTCGGCCATTCGGCCATTTATGTCGATCAACGAGTTACTTCATTTGGCTACCTCTAATTATAGGTCGGTCATCTCCCCACAATGGGAGCTCTTCAAAGTCAAAGCGCATGAGTAGGACAAGAGGTTCAAGTTCGGCGGTACTGACTGAAGCAAACACACCGTGATTTATGAACGTTTAATCCCATGCCATTTACCATGTCGTCAAATCAGAGTTACTGTTTCATTTGTAAGAAGCATGAACAAAAATGGAATGGGTCATTCGAGTTAGTAAATATTATCTGGGCACGCAAGGATAAAATAAAAACAAGATGTGGCAGAATAAAAAAAACACCAGATGTTGCA
Organism: Margaritifera margaritifera; assembly: GCA_029931535.1. Lineage (NCBI taxonomy): Eukaryota > Metazoa > Mollusca > Bivalvia > Unionida > Margaritiferidae > Margaritifera > Margaritifera margaritifera. The sequence continues at coordinate 253,777 of JAQPZY010001164.1, forward strand.
GATTAAATAAAACGAAGACTTGTTTTATTGTCTGAAACCCTCTAAATAGAATAGATTAGTTGCTTGACAGGTATGTTCCAAGTTTATTGTGTACAGTAAACGTTGACAAGTTAATATAATTGCTTTATTGATCCGTCTAATGAAAATACTAAACCCCAATACCTAGTGCCTGATTTATGACATTATTCGCATTGGCGTAATTTAAAACACAGTACTCTGACGACAGCTGCTTGACGGAAAAAAATAAAAATAAATAAATAGTATACAAAAGCAGAAACAGCTCACCTTTTGCTCTTACTTTACCATGAATAATTTCTTGGGTGTAGTCGGTAGAAGGAAAATGTGATTGGCCAACAACACTGTGACCGGCGGGATGCTATTTGTCTTACTTGGTAGCTATTAACCACGTTTGTCTTTGCTGTGCATCATTGAAAAACTTGTGTCCACCTCTGTTAGTGCACAATGGCACACAACAACTGCTTGAAGGTATTACAGATCGCCAATGAGTTAGTTATTTAGATTAAAGTCGCTTGTCGGTCATTCGACCATGTGCGACTATTTAAAAATTGTACGCACGGCGTACTATTTAATTTCTGCAAGATGGTACATGTCTGTACGAGGCCAACTTGAAAAGGGCATGTCCAAAGGCGAAAAAGCGGCAGCGGAATCATGAATTGAAACGCCATAGACTAACTTTATGTCAAATTCTGCCGATGTGCCTAATTCGGGTTGTCCCTATAGGCCAATTATGTGTTAGCCACATATTTTAAATGTAATCGAGCTATTAGATAGAATTTTCCTACTTTTTTCCCGTTTTTGAATTATGTGTACATGATGTACTTACAATGTTCTAAAAAGGTAAATGTAACAGAGGGTGAAGGTCACCCATTCTTATTTTTAGTGATCTTGTTCATTTCGCTCTCGAGTACTTTTTTAGAGCGGTGTGGCGAATAGATCAAATTTGTTGTCAAAAGATGTATTATCTGAAAGGGGTTTTGATGCTAAAGTGAAAACCCTAAGGCAATTGAACTCTTTTAGTCCGTAGACGGGATCGGGAGTATCCTCGGTGTCGGCAGGATCGCTGGCTTCAGGTGGTCAGGCATTTCAAATCTACGTCTGATTCGGTCCATACGGCTTTCTGGGTCGATGATATCAGCTATAGTAACAAGTTCTTCCATCCGGCTGTAATATGTGACTCTATCGTGCTCGAGCTTATGGTGTTTTATCAGGTTGTTGTAAATCATCGCTGCTAGTGGGATGGGGCGTTCGCTGAATTTGTTCCATTCTGTTTGATGTTTATTGCTGACTTCTGGGCCCAGGCCTTCGAGGCTTTATTTTGATTTTTGCCCGCTTGTTTTGCTTTTATGACCACCTGGAAATCTGCTATGTGAAGTTTCGCATCCTCCCGGTCGCTTACAAGGTCGCCGATTCCCACCTCCCGTAACTGGTTGCAAAAGTAATCCCATGCAGGTTGATATAGCGTTGTTGTCTTCTTCTTTGCGGCCATGCCCTCTTCCGGGTGTGGTGTTGACGCTGTATAGGGGTGGAAGTTGTTTCCTCACCTCCGCCTCTTGCATTTTCGTTCCCCTTCGGGTTTCTTTCTTCTTTTCTTCTTTCTTTCTCTCCTCCTCCTTTCCCTGCCTTGTCCCCTGTAGTGATGTTTTGGATGGTGGTGGTGGTGGCAGTGCCAGTATCTGTGACGTTTCGTCACTGCGGGATGCTATGGTCGGGGCGCTCGGCTTCTGGGTCAGCTGCTGTTGTAGCTCCCTCTGTGCTTGCTTTATCCCTTTTTTTCTTCCCTGGGGGCTTCTTTCGATTGTGGTTTTGTCTTTCCGTATCAAGAGAAGAGTGGTTCTCTTCTCCTGGGCTCTTAAGCTCCACCCGGATGCTAGGCTAAGTCTAAGACCATTTAACGCATTCAGGGCTTGTTTAGGTATCATGACTTCCATCGCTAGCGAGTTTTCTGTAGTTGTTCGTTGCTCTCTTCGCTGCCGACTATTACAGATCGCACAATAGAAGCTTTCTTTCTTTCGTTTGATTAACGACGTGTGCGGCCAAAACACAATAGAAGCCTGTTATGTAGTCCTTTTATACCTGTTGATAACACGGGCGGAGATAAAGTGTGATGTAAACCGGATGCATTTGGCACTCATTCGCCCGTGGCGACCGCTAATGGGATGTAATGTGCCAAAATCGGCCATTGTGACGGTCAACAAGAACCTATATTATATTACTGCCATCGTTTTGCTAAAGTCACATTTTTAGAACAGAACACAAAGGTCGAAACTTTTAAACTATTTTTAATAACATAGTAAAGCATAAACATTGTAAACATTTAGTTAAGCAAGTTTTTGTTTTTGTTCCAGGCATAAACCGCAGACATTAAACATACAGAATGGCTTATATACAATATTAATCAATTGACGATTATGCTAATCCTGTAACATACTGGGATATTAGCTTTATCTTTAGCAGTAAATCAGTTAAAACCCTTATAAAAGGCTATTGATTATGTCACAGATTGTCAGCTAAAGATTGTCAGCTAGGAATGAGAGTTCTCTGAGGTCAATCTGAGGCGTCTTTGTGCTACATTTATAGGAAGAGTTGTACACACGCAGATGGAAGCCACATTATATCCGAATTTCGTAACAACTGATTAAAAATATGATAAAAAAATTATATTGTACAATAAACTGGAAGGGACTCTTCTATGTGCTTTGTAAACGAAGTTTACTGCATCAATACTGATCCACTGTTAGTGTGGATGCATAATATATATATATATATATATTGCTGCCGTCATTAATGTCTAACATTTCCCTCCAAGTTATTACATAAATATTGATTATGATTAACACAAGAGCTATGGATGCATAGGGTAGTGTTATTTTAAAGGAATTTAAGTGGTCTCATTTGGCAAGTTCTTCATAGTTGACACATCTGGTCCTGATTATTAGGCTGACGCTTGGGATCTCGGTCTGTGTCCTGTCATCACTGCAAAGGCAAGAATTGATATTGTTAATGAACTCTGGCTTTGTCTCTATTCTGCAGTTTTGATAAACCAGCGCCCTTGTGTAAAAAGACCAATCTGTTCTGAGTAAGGAGAAGTCGTCTTGAGTCATAGCTTGTGTGAAGACTAAAATTACTTGGGAATCTGCTTTTGTGCTGGATGTTATTGTTTGCAACTTTTGTACCCCGTAAAAAATTTGGGTGGCAGCGGTGGCAAAGTTGTGTGAATGTTTGACAGTAATATTGAGTCCATTGATCAATTTTGGATATCAAAATACATAATTAAGTGCCGACTCCCAAGCATATATATATATGTATGTGTATGTATGTGTGTATAAGCATATATATATATATATATATATATATATATATATATATATATATATATATATATATATATATATATATGTGTGTGTGTGTGTGTGTCTTTTTTTATATATATATATATATATATATATATATATATATATATATATATATATACATTAGTTTTGCTCATCAGTCTTGCTTCATGCTATATCAGTGACTAGCACGTGAAATTTATCGACAGCGAATTATACCTTGTGTTTTGATTCGTTAAAACTCTCGCATATTAGGTTAATATATAAGAACATGTATACGCGCAGTTAACAAAATTCGAAAACTCGAGTCAAGCATGAGAGTTCATCGAGTAACTTTAAAATATGTGAACATTTTGACTCTTTTATTTTTATTATTCTTGTTTGTGGTAGTTGTCTTTGATTTTTCACGTGATTCCGACGTTTTAATGATATTGCAGCAGATTTGCTGTGACTACATTTGGATTTTCATTTATGCATTTTGAATTCCACGTGATTCAGACATTTTATGCATGTTGTACCAGATTCATAATTATTGGCGTGACACATACAGAGAAAAGTCTCTGCGATCATTGACTCGCAAAAAATATAAGTCTCTGCATGAGGGGACCAAGTTCAGTGATTTGTTTGAAGATTTGAAGATTTGGAAGAAGGAGCCGTAGGTGGTATTGTGCCGATCCAATATGCACCTAGGGCTGTCGTAAGGGGCGGGCGAAACGGGCCATTGCCCAGGCGCCAAGCCTGGGGTGCGCTATTTCGCAGAGTTTGCAGTATTTTTTCCCGAGTGGGAGGCGTTTCTTCCAGCGCAAACTTGCGACGGACCTGTATGCACCAAAATCATATTCCGCGCTGGAGATGGCAGAAAACACAAATTCCAGTAGAAAACACAAATTCCAGTAGAAAACACAAATTCCAGTAGAAAACACAAATTCCAGTAGTTCTAAGCCAGACCAAGATAGGCCAGTGTATGATGTTAGGTCGAACCGGATTACAGAGGAACAAGATACGGTACAATGTGCTTCCTTTACAGACAAAAGAGATGACGAGGAATTGCTGGCATTAAACGAGGAGCTAATAAAGGTGGAGAAGAAGAAAACAAAGTGATATGGTGGAAAAAGAGAAAGAAAAATTAAAAAGGCAGATAAACAAAGCAAATGCAGAATTAAAAGAACTCGAAAGTTCAAAGAAAGGTACATCTTCTGAATTCTGATGAAATCACATTGAATGATTAAAACAAAATAAGGAATTGAAGGCCCGTACAAAATTGTCAAAATTAGGTCTAGTCCATTCCGTTGATTCTGTCAGTTCGTCGTCTATCTCAGAAGAGTCGGATGATGAATCTGTTGATTTTCGTGATGACCAAAAATCCAAATCTGATATAAAGAAGAAATATTTTAAATCTTCTAATTCCAAATCTGATTCATCTCAGGGTCCTGAGAACAGTAAAGCGAAAAATAAAATAAATAAAAAGTCTAAAAAGTCAGGAATCAAGGTAAATTCTTCTGTCAAGGTCAAGATTCCGCATAGAAAATGGCCACATTCCCATTTACAATTTGAATTTGCAAATAAATCCAAGTCTTTTGATGAGCTCGACTTTAAAACCTTTGTTGCATGGGAATTAGAGATCATTTCAGACTCAGAAATTTAAAAAGTCAAAAGAAACGGCAGAATCAATTTGTAAAAAACAATTTTTATTATGCTGCAACTTACGAATGGAAGTCACTAAAAGCCTTGTACGCAGCCTGGCTTCGACAGATTGAACTGGGAACTAAAATATGGTCAGATGATCCGCAACAAATTGAGACACCAATGTTAGCTAAAGCTGTGTTACTTAAAGATTTCAGGAAAAGCAAGCTTTTCTTACCTGCGTTTACTAAAGTTAGTGACCAAAATCCGGAATCAGCTGATCGCATATGGTTTTGCTCAGGATATCAGCGTAATAAGTGCTTACACAAAAGCAATCACTCTCAGCTCGTGAAAGGCAAACTGCGATGGGCACAGCATATCTGTGCAGCATGCTGGCAAAAAGAGGGTACAAAACTAACGCATCCCGAATGTTCCTCCATCTGTACACATTTACAAGCTTGACTCAAGACCGGTATGTTTATTAGTACTAACAGTAATAATACCTTTCTGCAAGATTTATTTCTTCCAGAATTAAAAAAAACAACAACATGAAATATGTGTCTCGTGCTAGTCAAAATAATGTGGACATTTATAGCACACGACCTGTTAAAAGTCGCAGAGTAAATTTTAAGAGACATAACACTTGTAAAATTTGTAATAATTGTACCGTCAATACAGACTTATTAGAATACAGCGTGTACGCTCATGATACGGTAGTAAATTCAAATAAACATAACTTTGAGGGGTGCAGAACTCCTGTTAACACGCAACTTAATATCGAATTTTTGTAGTTACTTCTGGTTGATTATAAAGATCATATAGTTTGTGATTTATTAAAATATGGATTTCCTATTGGTCTTGGGGAAATCGATGTAAACTCTCAAAAATTTCTTTTCAAAGTCCATAGAAAAAATCACAAAGGAGCTACAGATTCTCCAGATGCTATTTTGAAATATTTGCAAAAAGAGGCAAGCCACAATGGCTTTGTCGGCCCTTATAAGAAAAATCATTTCAATATACCAATGGTTTTATCTCCGTTAAATTCTGTGCCAAAGAAAGATAGTGGAGAAAGAAGAGTTATTTTAGATTTGAGTTTTTCTAAACAGCACAAGTACCAAAGGTGTATTTATTTAGTACTGCAGTGAGCTGTGTTGAAATATCACCGTGTGACTGCCATTCAAATTGGTAAATATACAGTGTGGTAGCTGATTGCGATCAAACGTGCTCTATAACTTTGTGTATGAGATTAATGTTAAGGATATAAATAAAAAATAACCATAATAAGAATTAAAATGGCGACCCAATGTAGCAGCATCGATGATTAAGTAGAAACGATTGTTGAAGAGCACAGCATTGCAAGAGATAGACCAAGAAGGAAAGTACCAACAAACGTGATACAGTTTACAGACATTGAAGCAGACTTGAGTGGAACAGAAGAAGATGAAATACAAACAGAGGAAGAGCAACCTGTAAGAAAACCAAACAAAAACAAAGCAAAATAAAAGCCGCCAAGGACACCAACATACGAATAGAGCTAGAGTTAGAACGCGAAAGGTTGCAGTTAGAGACAACGACAGGAATTTGAGGAGATGAAGTTTAACTCTCAGCAAGAAGCAGAGGAGCGACTGAAAATTAAGGAGATGGAACATCAGGAGGAAATGAAAATGATGAAAATAGAAATGGAAAAGTTGAGACGAAAGACAGATGCAAAGTCAGAAGGAAGTTGACAGTCCATAAAGATAAAGTAACAACCTATTGATCCCATGATCCATTTTAGAAGACTTTCACAAGAAACACAATAAATACTCGGTACATGCAAGGTTTAAGTAGACATAGAAGTATTGAAATACAGCTGAGCATTGTTGGGCTGTTTGATTTAGCGAAGTGTCCATCAGGTACGTAACACACAACTTCGTGATAGAAATAACCTCCAAATAACTCTCGCCAGGACAAAGTTATATCAAAATTCATTTCTAACAAAGCCTGTTGCGGAATGGAATCATCTCCTTTGGAGATTCAGAACAACTCCGTTATACTCTTTTAAATCACTCTATAAAGAAACAAACCATCTGGATTTTAGATGATTTATATTGCCCCCAAACTTTCATGGGACAATGAGCATATTCCTACCATTCATCCAAACTGTAGTTGTCCACAGAAATGAGGATCTTATCCTAGACGAGTTCAGTCTGGTTCAAATGGTTTATGAACCCACAAAAAACCACAGTAACCGTGCTTGATTTCTAACAACAAATCACACCCTTGTTAAGAAAGTGGCTGTCTACCCAGGCATAACTGATCATAATATTGTCTGTTGTAAAGTTGAAATCAAACCAGTCAGAAGTAATAAACAGGTACCAAGAATTACACATTTGTATACGAAAATAGGTTGGTATCATTTCAAACTGTACATGTATAAAGCTGAGAATAACATTCTAGAAAATCACACCCCTCCAAAATGCTCACGAATTATGAAACTCACTTAAAAGTAAAATTTACTGAGGTATTTCAAAATTTGTGCCAACAAAAAAGCTAAGCACTAAAAACAAATCAACTATGGATCACACAAAAAATCAACTATGGATCAGACACAAAATGAACTATGGATCACACAAAAAATCAACTATGGATCACACAAAAAATCAACTATGGATTACACACAAAATCAAATGGATGGTGTGAAAAAGGGAATATATTTATCATAAATGTAAGAATTCTAGCAAACAATTTCTGACAGAAATCATCTCATTCAAATGAGAAATCTGATCCAATCATCTCATTCAAATGAGAAATCTGGTCAAATCATCTCATCCAAATGAAACATCTGGTCAAATAAAGAATTAAAGAAGCAAACAGCAGTTATCTTGAAGATAGTATTGATATTACTAATAAAGTAAACACACTCAACGAGGAGCAAATCATATCATAATTTTAAGCGAAGAAACATTTCTCTTTCATAAAAAATGCTCGACAGGACTCTGATGGTTTTGCTCCACTTAAAAAGACACTGTGAGAAACTCACAAAAACATGAAATTTTGAACAAACAGTTTCAGTCAGTCTTTGGACCAACCACATCCTTGATGTTGAACCAGGTCTGTCAAAGTCGCTTCATGATTATTCATTACATGGCATTATCAAGGAGACTAACATACATGAAAAATATAGATGTAAATACCCAGCAATGCCAGTTAGATGTCTCTTCATATGGCATACTAAAACTGCTAGCAAACGTTGACCACGCCAAAATAGCTAGACCTAATTCAATAAACCCAATAGCACTTCAGCCAGTCAGAAGTGAAATAGCATCTATTCGCCAGATTATATATAACTTTTTTTATTAAATTTATGTCAAATTCCTACAGATTGGTCCAAAAGCAAATGTCTAAAGATAATACAAGTGATACAGGAAACTTCAGACTCATTTCACTTACATGCATTTTACAAAAGGTCAAGCGAAACTCAATTTATGCAGCTAGTTGAAGAAGTAGGTAGAAACCTTTCACGGGCCATCATTCCAATATAATATTGCTAGACCTTAGCAAAGCTATTGATAATGTAAGTCACTTGCAACTACTTTATAAATTACGCCAGCATGGCATCAGAAATAAAACACTGAACTGGATGAAAGCTTTCCCGATAGGACGTAGTCAATCAGTAATACTCGAAGGTGAATCCTTTTCTGAAATACTAATAATATCCGGAGTACCGCAAGGTTCTGTTCTTGGTCGAATCCTGTTTCTGCTATACATCAATGACCTACCTGAAAACATTCATTCAACAGTAAGACTATCTGCAGATAATACTGCCATATACCTCAGTGTTGGTAATAACTCAGGCTTTAGCAAACTTAAACAAGACCTTGCTATTCTTAAACAATGAGAGAAATTGTGGGAAATGGATTTCAAACTCTAGTAAAAGCTGAAACAATTCTTATCTTGAAGCTGATGTCTTTCATAGTATCATCTAAGATAAGAGATTTGTTTGGTCACTTTTTCTGTCTCCAAACAAACATGATATAACCCTGTACGTATTTAGTTATTACACATAATCCACTTGAGCTGAAGTGACAAGTCCGGTACCTCCCCATCCCCATGTCCATATTTTGTCTTTTAGTATGCAGCAAGATGTTTACGTTATAAATGCTTATTAATTACTGTTTTATACTATTACAATATTCTATGTGCATTTTTCTTTGAACACAATGACAGCATTCACGATTTGAATAATTTGCTGTAATTTATATAGTGATTATCATCATCATCATTATTAATTATAACATACTGTATGACTAGTTGATGATATTATTATTATTATTATTATTATTATTGAGACTGTGTGATGATTGAGGATCATTATTATAATCATTATATTAGCAATAATGATCATATTGATTGATGACCAAATAATTATATTCACCATCATCATCATCATCATCATCAGCAACAGCAGCAGCAGCAGCAGCAGCATTACTCCTAAAGATGATGTTGAATTCATGCAAATATTATTATTATTATGTTTTAATAATGATCATATTGATTAATGACCAAATAATTATCATCATCATCATTATCATCATCATCATCATCAGCAGCAGCAGCAGCAGCATAATTACTCCTAAAGATGGTGTTGATTTTATGAAAATTGTATATTTAATAAATTAAAATATGAACAATAAAATTAAATAAATTAAGTGATTAAATAGATAAATAAATAATTATTTCGTATTTAGTTTTGGTTAAAATGTATGCTGCATGTTGATTGATTGGATGAATAAGTGAATTTATTCAAACTTTTAAATGGCGTTGGCCATATATTAATGTTGAATTGTTCTTCAGTTAACTTACCTACTAAATATGAATTTTTAAAATTCGGTACGATTTAAAAAAAAAATATTAAATAGACAGGAGAATCTGAAATTGTTGTAGATGCTGCATTATCATTATTAGTTTTAATGATTATATACATGGCCTTATCAATGCTAATATATTGCATTCTTCTTAATACTAGTATTAATTTTTTGTTTAGTACTTAAAAGCATACCTTACATAGTTTACTAACCGGAAAAGAAATGCATTGTGGGTGAAATCAAGGTAGTTAATCCGTAATGGAGGGAACAGCACTATTTTAAATGGCCTATTTAGCGCTGAGGCTATAAATCTACACACTTTCATATCTCACGCACAAGATAACGAATTATTTCACAAAACTATGAACGCGATATTCAGTTACAAAGAAATAAAATTGAATAGGAACTTGCAAATAAGATTAAATTTAAACCCACTTAAACCTAAATATACAGTTAAATAATTTCCACCACAATTTACCAAATTACACTATTTGACCTGCACATAACGCACTTCCTTGCAATCAGTGAGTAACCTTTCCAAGGCTCTAATCCTGTAATGCATTATGTTTCCGCTGGACACGAGCTTTCCTGCTATAATATTGATTTCTCCATGTACACCACACCAATCCTCCCAGATGTGCTATGTGCATGTTTACATTTTTGAACTACCACAGCAGGTGCTCTCGATATAGTTTACACTCATGAGCTAAAGATTACTAATTGAAAATCTCAAGCCGGTGTTTATACATATAAAAAGCACAATTCAGCTGGACATAAGAAGCTTTTAGCGCTCAGCATGCGGATGGTGTTGTTTACATACGAGAAACTTCTCCCGGAAAAAAAAGAAAAGCAAGAACTATTATAAAGCAGCGTGTGAAGACAGTCATTCAAGAGAGCGCTCCAATTTACAAACTGCAATCATTTTTTATAGATGATAAATGACTGTGCAGTGATTCATTTTACGCATCCGGTGGAAGGTAAGTTTATCTTTAAATAATGGCTTCTTTGATAGCATCTGTGCTCTTCTCTTGAAGCTGGTGTCTATCATGCATTAAAGTGATGCTTTCTAATCTATCGAACAGAAGAATGTCGATCTGAGCCTCAGAAAGGAAATGTAAATAACGGGGAAAGTTAGATATATCTTGCATAAAATTCAATATACCTTTTGAATATTTTTTCGGAGCAAAACTTACCTCTTCAAAATATATCCATACGGAGTAAAACTGGCCATCAACGAATTGGGGCCTTGGGGCCAGTGCACAAAAACTCCGAAAAAAAGGATATTGCACGTCACGTTGTCATTACTTGTTAACAAAACAGGAAAGTAATGCACACTTTTTCGGAGTAACAACACACAGTGATCTGGAGTGTAAGGCCTTTCGGATGGTAATCATGTTACTTATGTGTACACAATAAGGTAAGTAACATGAAAAAAACATGACTTTTAAAGAAGAAATTCTGTATTGTCTGTTTCATTCTACAACTGTGTGAACAGAACTCATTTATAGCCATTCTATTCGTTATATTTGTTTCCCGTAAACAATACAATACAATCCAGTGCAATACAATACAATACAATACAATACAATACAATACAATACAATACAATACAATACAATACAATACAATACAAATTTAAAAAAATGAAAATATAAATATGTGTAGTCAAAACAAAGAAGTATCGCAAAATTCAAACCTGTACGTGCCCTGTACGTAACTATACCATTTTAGCTCAGTTTGCCATGTATATGTATGTTCATTGAAGTTAATTATTGGAATTAAAATTTATGATTCAGCTATAGTGTAATGACAAAAGTTTAAATATGTTACATTCTCATCATTTTAAAGTTTAAGAGGTTTCGAACTAATAATAATAATAATAATAATAATAATAATAAAAATAATAATAATAATAATGTCAATGCTAAACAACTGCATAATGATTCAATTAGATATTTCTTAATCGGTCCATAAATGCCGTTAACTCTTTGAACATCAACCCTGTAAGATCACAATGTTTTTTTTTTTTCTAGCATTATTATTAACGTTGCGAGCCTTCTGGTCGCCTGATGTTGCAACTTTTCGAATCAACGACATATCCCAGAAATGATGACTTCATTCGGAAGATATAACCATTCCGTTTCATTTACATTTCCAGAAAGAAATTGCATTATGGATAAAGTCGTTAATATTAGATGTAGAAAGGGTAATGGCATTTTAATTGTCGCATTTAATCGATCCTCAACCTCCTCGGTAAAACCTCACTTTTAATGACGTCACAAAATCCTGGAATAGTCCCATTATACAATAACTTTTTAGTGTGAAAAATGTATAGGTCATCTGGTCAATGCAAATAAGAAAGATGTGAAATTTGTATAATTGAAAAAGATGAATGCCAGTTACTGTTTGTCCAACATTTTAAACTGTCAGTCTTTTTTTTTCTAGCACATAAAATTGAAGACTAAACTTAGTATTTTATGGAAAATTAATACCTATTAGTTTTGAAAGACAAATTTTAGGTTTCTTGGAATTAAAAAAAATTAAAAAGTAATTTATTTTTTCCCATGATTTTTTCTTCTTCTTTTAAACAATGATTTTGCCAGCTCAAGAAGAAGGAAACGCAGCAATGCAAAGCACGCGTTTTGTTTCAATCAAATCATTTAAAGTTAATAAGTAATTCAATGGAAAAACGAAAGACTTAAAAGTTTGCTACAATTATGTCAAAAAGACAAAAGAACAGTGTACACAAAAAGTCTTCAGTTAAATTTTTGATACAGATGAAAATAACATTATACATGGAGGATACAATACAATACGGTACATTACAAAAGATGCAGTACAATATAATACATCACAAAACAGTGTAAGCTATACATTGAAATGTAACACAGTGGAATACAAAGTTCATTTATCCAATTCAAATTATATCGCTAATTATATCGTGTTTTGTGTGCGTATTAAATTATATATCAGTTTGTGATCGCCTGAAGTTGAAATTTGTGGAACACATTATTTATTTTAGGAAATGCGGAATTTATTAAGAAATTGAAATAAAATATAATGTTTCTGTTTAATCAACCTTCCCAAACAACCATAATAGTATATATTGAATCCTGCATTTAAAGACATAAAAATGATAATGCCAAGTTTACCGTCGCATTCAATCGATCCTCATCCTACTCAGGGTCAAACTCCGAGTTTTGACTACGGCATAAATCCTGAAATAAAGTATTACTATTATCTAAATATGTTACTTGTTGAATAAGAACATCAAAGGGGTCATATTTATATTTATTAGAAACCTAAATACTGTTTACTGTTTGTGCTACTTTTAAAACTGCAATCTTTTTTAATTTCTCATACATAATTGGTGGTGAAACCTGGAGTTTAATGAAAACGTAATGACTAGCAGCTTTTTTTAAAAGTAGGCTTAATAGAATTAAAAGAAACGTGAAACTATAATTGCAACTTTTTAATTAGTAGTTTTCCCTAGCAATAATAATGACAGCTCCTAATGCGTATAACAATGCAATGTAAATCCAAATTTCTATTGTGATCAGGTCGTTGTAAATATCGAATAATTTACTAGAAGAACGAGAATTAGGAGGAAAAAAGTTTCTGAAAATTAATTCTAAATGGCGAAAGCATAATGTTTACAAGAAAATCCTGGAGTTAAAGACTATAGTGGCCTCGTAAAAAAAAATGGTCAAAATATGAATCTATAGGTGTACATAAACTCACCTCTCTTATGAAAGAATGTCGACAAATGCTGCTCTCCCAACTGTCTGAAAGCTATTCAACCACATCATTCTTCCAGATCAAATAACGTAAATATCCGGTCACAAAAACATTAAATATGGAATCACTACACTCAGCAACATTTTCGTCTTGATTTAGAACAATTTCTGCATGGAATGCTACTTTTTTCTATCGTATCCGATACTGCATCTGTGGCGAATGTTTATACTGGAGCTGACACACTTTTCGGTGAAAGCGTTGTAAACAGTCTCATCGAAATCCATGTATATGGCGCCTCAACCACTCCAGCTGACCTAACCCAAATCAACTATGTGATCTCACTCAAGAAGATCCAGTGTTGAAAAATGATGTTGTCCGTGTCGAATGTTCTATTGATTTGGAAGGATAGTTGCTCCGTGAATTATAATTTGTAAATAAAAATTAAAATAAATATTGGTTATCAAAGTGTCCATTTTTTTACTTAACTCGCGTCTGGGACTTTTTTTGACGCACAATAATTGATAGGCGCAGCGTCTGAGCCAGAATAAAATGAAATAATGTTTTCGTCTTTCTATCTAAACCCGTTGCACTAAAATAAAAACTATGCGATAAACAGAATCTCAAATGGGTAATTATTTAACATCAAAATATATTAAACTCGTTAATTAATTTCCAGCTTTTGCTCGCCAAAGCTCGCAAAAAAGTGGAAATTTTTCAATTCGTTTCATAAATTCAATATTAAAACATTACCTATTTGAGATCCTCGATTTACGATACTTCTTTAATAACAAAATAACATAGTAGTCATGCGATAAAATACAATACAATACACCATAAAAATGCAATACAATCCAATTGCAATATATTGAAAGCTGATGTTCAAAAGTGAAATAATGTTTGTATTATGGACGAGAACTGGTAGGACGCCATAATATTTTTCAATACATCAACAATGTCGAAATTAATCTTATATCAGGTTGCTTTGATTATTTTGCAACTCACCGCTTTTTACATACTGTTTTTGAACATTTTCTCAGATATAATTGCTCAATACATCTCTGATAATACCCTGATGTGACAATATCTCCTTTAAAATTAGAGTATTTTGCATAACTCGTGAGTATGCAAAGTCTGCCGTACATGACATGTTTTTTTTTTTTTATAATTTTTTTTTATAAAAGCAACAATAACACTATTATTAATCTCTGCGGATGTGAATACCTAAATTTAATTACTTGAGCATCGAAGTCTAGCCACATTTTGTTCAGGTAGGTACATATTTTTTAATTACTTAGTGGCAAATTTGTACGCTCGGTGCATCACTACCAATTAACTAATTGCTTAGGATGTTCGTAATAAGCCAGGAGAAATAATCCAACTGGCAAACTTGTGTGCAGACCTGTCGGCTTTGGAGAGTGGCATTGACACTCTGGTTACAGGTGATATGCGAAATTGCACAAACAAATAATCTAGATATATTGAAAAGTGTGGAGCCTTTAGATTCAACTACGAGTACAACATTTTTCGTAATTAATGAAAATATATGCTTTATGTGTCATTGAAATGAAAAGGCCCGTTTTTACAATATAAGCCATCCTATTATATCTCAATTACTAGTGTATCCAGTATGTTTAATTAATTTCAGTTTGTGCCTAATTTGTTTAGTCTCTATTAAACTTTTTGTGGTGTTATCAACTTACCAGCTGAATTCCAATAAAAAAAAATCACTCTTTGTGAAAAACGAAACAATTCGTCTTTGACTAAGCAAGTGTAGTGCTTAAACTTTCAGAAATCAAACTTGGCACTTACAGGGATTTGAAGGTTTTTTCCAGGTGATAAAGTGGTAAAATGTCGTCGAGTTTGCCACATGTAAGCTCCTGCTGCCTTTATTTATCGACTGAGTACTCATTGTGGTCGTACTATTGGTTAAAGATAGGTTGAATTTACATTGTATAAAAAGTTGCATTTCTCCTAATTCGAGAAGAAAGTATTCAGAACATCTTCTATCCTGTCCGATACGAGTCGAATTAAGTCGAAATTCAGAACGACGACATGCGACGTAAAAGGCCGAGAACGTTCCAATTGACGATCTAAAATGGGTATTCCTGCAAGCTGACCAATACCTCTTGCATCTATTGCAAGCTGTATTCGTAGCACATCCTACCTTGTCGGGACTGAGGAATTCGTGAAGAATGATAAGGTATATGATACATAAGTCCATATGTAAATTAACGTTCATTCATGTTATACATATTTAATTGGTACAAATCTTGTCAAAACTGGAGAAAAGAAATGATATAAGATCACAACAACTTGTTTTGCTCTTGATTCTTTGTTTCTTTGTTTCGTCTCTGCAACGGTATGTCACATTAGTCCAATGCCTGATGCAGACCTCATCATATTACTAAACAAGTGTCCATACGACACAGATGCCCCAGCTAATATTAGCTTTATTTTAAGGGCGATCTTCTAAGTCAGACAGGGGCCATAACTCCGTAAACTTTTGTCGGAAAATTTTACCTAGATCTTTTTAATGTAAAACCCCCTACGAAATTTTATTAAGGTCGATTATGTTCCTCAGAAGTTACTTAGCATAAGCGAAATTTATGACGGACGTGACGGGACGGGACGTGATGTGACATGTTGTGACATGACATGGCGGGACGGGACAGACCTAGGTGACACTATGTGCTGCCTCCATAGAAATGGCGGGGTCTTACAAATTGCAACAAAAAGACTTTTAATAACTTAAGTAGATCGAGAGGTTCATTCCTGGAATCCTAAATCTGTTATTACACTTGTTGACATTTTCTAGAACAAGTGGAAACCATATGCTGCTCCTCGACGAAAGTTACAGATTATGCAACAAAACAATACATTCATACTCTGTTGTAGCTAAACTAAATATTTTTATCAGTAGTGGGCAATTATATAATATGAAGACTCAACATGCACGCCTAATAGCTGTAAAAGATTTGGCATCAATGGTAAGATTAGATAAAGCAGCATACAGCGTTGTTTTAGTTATTTATGTTGACTGGAAAGTTGTCCATTCTTTTGGGCGTCCTTAGTTAAACTTTTATGACTTTTCTTGGTTTATGTTAAAAAAAAATTAAGTTTTTTTTTATATTAACAAAATAAGCTGGAGGTTAGCTGTTCCCGTCTACTTCATTTGCATTAATGCTGCAGATTTTCATAAAAAAATTGTAACATTGAAAGACATAAAGAAAGTACAATTCACAACTTGAGCAGTTCAACCCTGATGACCTAACACTTACAGGGTAGGACAAAGTGTGTATCGGTTAAATAAACTAAATTTATTGGCACAACAGCTAACTTGTTTCAACTGCCCACAATCGGTCTCTTATCTCTTTGCCAAGCAATCGTAACAATCACATGATTCCTTTTGTGTCCCCTTATGACGATGCATGTAATGTCATATGTATGGAAAAAGTCGATGTAGACTTTCCTTGCAACATTATCCCCCACCAAGCCGGCAACATATGAAAGATTGTATTTCGCTATATTGTCCATGTTCTTTGGGGATGGAGTCTATAATAATAGTGGATATTAGAGAACCCTGCACCCCACCCCCGCAAAACAAAGCAATTACTACTCAACATTTCCAATCAAGATACTTGAGAATTGGATATGAATTACAGGTAAGAAAGAAGAGTCTCTTAGATACTTACGCACAAGGACACGCGTACGCACAGACAGTGTATATTATATGGACGACCAAAGGTCGCTCTAAGTCTTGTTGCATCAAAATTCACTTGAGGTCTAGAAGTAATTGGAAAACCTACAATGCCAAAAAAGCAGATTAGGAGCATAACAGCATACGGTACTATATCTTCATTATTCAATAATGCATTGATGTTTGCGGTAGACAGAACGAGGGAGGCTTAGAAAAACCAATAGCAAATAAAGTATGACAGCATTTGCAGATTACAAAGATGTCTTAATTCAAAATTTGAGCCAGTGCAAAACGTACGAGAGAATTACAGTTTAATTTCGATAATATTTTCCCTATATTTTCTAAAGATTGGCAAGTGTTAACAGAAAAGCAATTACTTCTTGTCCATTGCATTTAATTTTACAGCAGTAATAGAACTTTGCAATGTTGCATTAATTAGTTCGAGATTTCCTTCGAAATCAAATTGTTGACGAAAATGGACGGCATTAGTGTTCCTAATTGTTACTGAAACCAAAAATAGCTCAGTTTACCGGATGCGGACTGGGGAACATGATTACTTGGGTCATGTAAAGTTCACTTATCGAGCAAAGTGCAAAAGGTTCATGACACATTATATATATATATATATATATATATATATATATATATATATATATATATATATATATATATATATATATATATATATATATATATATGCTAAGTTCTCATTTTCTTAGGAGGAAGCAAATGTTTAATATTTCATTCTCAAAGCAGTTATACGCCATCTATTCATCATACAGCAGTGCAATAACTGATACCGACAATTCATATTGAACCTGTTTGATTTGTTTGTACGAGAAAACTATAAAGCATTATACGTGGGATATACAGCTTTAAAATACAGTGAATTCTATTTCTTGGGACAGCGGGAACAATTCTGCGAAGGGTCGCTACTTTTAAAGTAAGGTTGTGAAGATCATATTTACGTCATTAGATATTATCTCTGTATTGTACCAAACCTCCAGATGTCTGCTATACAGTATATATGGCATATAAAATGGCTTGAACAAGCTAACTAGCAAATTACAGTATATACTCGCGTATAATTTGCTACGGACTGCAAATTGCATAGACCCAGATCTGAAGTCGCATAATGCGCTGGCAGATCTGGGTCTATGCAGTTTGTAAGGAATAACCAGTAGAACAAAAGCATAGAATCTGATCTCCCGGAGCATTATGCGAAGGCAGATCATGGTATATGTTGTTTGCATTTGGGCTCGACTTATACGCGAGTATAGATGGTACGCAATTCACACTAGTGAAACAGGTGCGTGTAAAAATAATGTAGCTTATCATTCGGACACGTAACTGGTGGTGTGAGAAAACTAGTGTTACGTGGAAAGAACTTATCTCTTAAAATAAAGTACTGAATCACTCCAACAGACAGAAATGGTGTCTAATGTCGTCATTGAATAATGGCGCCCCTCCTTTGTTCCGTGTGATTGTTAGCTTATAAGACGAGTCCAACTGCAAACAACATAGACCCATATCTGCCAGCGCAGGATCTGCGTTGTTTTATGTCTTTGCTAATCAAGTATAATAATTACACGATGTGAAGTAGTAAATTGCTTTTCTTTAAGACACTCTTTTATTTCTACTGATTACTCCTTAGAAACTACATAGACCCAGATCTGCCGGCGCATTATGCTACGACAGATCCGGGTCTATGCAATATAGTTGGATTCGACTTATAAGCAAGTATGGACGGCACTTAAGCGCCAACTTATTTTTGGAGTTGTAAAACATTAGAACATCTGCTTGCCATGTTTTTGCACAAATATTAATTAAAAAGTCCCAAAATATCCATTTTTAAGAAGATATGCGCTGATTTGGGGTCCACGCAGTAAAAGGAAGACCATTTGAAAAATACAATGATAGGGGTCACACAGTACGAAACAAGATAATCATTGAGAATTCCCAGTCCCCACCTACCACCCATCAGCTGTCAGTCAAGTGTTGTTTATTCAACATTCCCATGGTTTGCTGCACAATCTCAAACCGGGATCTGTTTGATTCATGACGTAATTACTTCTGTATTGCTAAGCTTATCTGACTTCAAAGCGGCAAGGTTTACTGATGGTCTGTCACCTTGGTTATATTTTACCTATAGAACATGTACATATTCAAACTGTTTTAACTTAACTATCTTTCATCCATTTTTAAAAAAAAAATTAATCTCCCATTTAAATAATTTGGAGGCACAAACTGTTTATTGGGACACCCTAGCATATCATCGCCCCATATAAACTGGCCTAATTTCACAGCCCCAAGTTCCCTCAAAGTTTCTCGACTCATAGACACAGATGCATCGACGTATAATTAATCAGTAGATATATGTCTTTGCTAATCAAGTATAATAATTACACGATGTGAAGTAGTAAATTGCTTTTCTTTAAGACACTCTTTTATTTCTAGAATCCAAGACATAGGTAAAATGCAATGCTAATGAGATGCATTGTCAGACAGGAAAGAAGGTTTCCCGACTAACGTCATTCAAACATTTATGAAGCAATAATTAACTATTTCACGGATGAAAAGGTGGGGTTTTTTTTCTCCAGCTAGCGAACAATGTGGTTCCATATATTTTGGGTGCAATGGTGACGAAAAATGCAAGAGTCGCTTCAGGCGTAGATACGCTCTATCATGGCAATACTTGATACCATAATGGTAAACGTACCTCTGCGGGAAAAAAACAATATGGTAATTCAATTGTGGCTGCCCGAATAGTACTTTATTTATAATCACTTACCCCGTTTTATTTCTCTAACATTAAAGTCCCGATGAACGGTCATGCTTCCAATAACTTAAACGAAGTAAATCAGAATCTGTGACAAATTTCAAACAATAGTATCACAAACAAATGAATATAAGTTCAATACATTTATGGCTTTGATTTTCTAATATTCAGGTTCACGAAAGCAAAATTGAGTATTTGTTCATATGCTCGTAATCTTGAAACAGTTTTATTATGGGCACGAGTGGAGCATACTTCAGACACTCGCATACTTCAGACACTAGTGATAAATCTTCGCCGTCACTCTCGGCCATTGATTTCGTTTACAACAGTGTGATACCGGTGGTCGTGAGAATGCAGAAAACTATCGACCGCCATTTTTGAACAATATATGCTCAATTTGGCCTCGGAGGGTCCCATATCGCTTTCCATATGTTCCTTTTATACATCAAACACCGCCCTTGGTGTGAGGCTACCAAAAAATTACAATAGTCCAGATTGACTTGGCTGGTAACGGTACTAAGCCAATGTCGTTGGCCGGTAACTGGTAAAATGTCTGTCTTCATATTGGTTAGTCATTTACGTCATAGGCACAACAGTGACGTCATTCCAGTAACAGCTAATTCGGAAAATTTCCCATAAATTGCAGTAATAGGTTGATAGCTTGACATCGGTGCGGTGCATAATCAGTGAAAAGTACGAAAGTTTCGTCCATTTTTCAAAGATGAGGGTTGTTTGTTTTATGCGATCTCACTCAGAGCAATCAGAGCAGCCTCGGCCATTTCTGTCAAGCTAGAAAATACATGCATGCATGAGATGGATTGATTTTCCCATTGTTGGGGAAAGCAAAAACAAACAGCACACAATCCTTGCGCAACAAAGTAGTACGAGGTGTATGATCTGTTTCCTAAAAGTATACAGACTAAATAGGAGGTCAATTAAACAATTCTAAAGTAAGAAATATATTGTTAACTGAAAGTAGCTTTTGAATCCTATTGTAATGAATCAATACTTCAGATTTTATATAGATAGTGACGAAATATTTCGTCACGTGATCCCGTCACATGACAGGTTAGTTCTCATGAATTAAATTCAAAATGGCTGCCTCTGCCACATAGCTGAGGAATATTTTCTCGAAAAAGACAGAGGATGTTCCAATTGCTGCAGTCTCACGAGCACCCGCTCGCTTTGACTTTCATCACTATGCAATGGAAAGTCAAACCAGGGCCTCCTCATAACTAATACTCTATCAGAATATATCGCTGCGGCAAGGAATGTTTAACCTCTAAGTCACCCAAGCCTTCATTTATTGTCTTTGCTGATTAGAACACATGTAGTCTGACTGGGTTAATAATATTGTTCCCTATGCACTGAGATCCCATAAGAACGAGTGTATGTAAACCAGACTAAACTTGGCGGACCAGACTCGTTACATTGTGACGTCGTTGGTAAATTATGATGTCTGCTCACGTGCTACCTTTTAACGTCATTGACCTTGTGTTTCATCACTGAATGTAGAGAATTCTAGGAGTTTTATCTCCGTCATGTAACACAAAATATTCAGATTATGCACCATAGACACATAAAAAACCCAAAGTAAATACAATCTAAACTAAGTGCCATACAGTTATCAAAGAGTACGGATTTTTTTCCAGGTGACATTTTGCCACCAAATTTTTAAGTATTGTGACATTGATACCTAGGGGAGGTAAGCCATTGTGAATATTATGAGGGCCTGAGGGAAAAAGTTAAAGCAAAACCAGGTTCTCCAGATTGTTTGCACTATAGGACGCGCATCTATGTCAATCGAAGGGCAAAGTTTTCATCTTTTCATCATATGACAGAAAAAAAAGAGAAAAGATTGAGAAACTGACGTAAAAGCTAACGATCATAGTAGACAAGAGGCTAGTAGCCATTTTGTCATGGATGGAAGAACAGTGATGAATTATAATTTAAGTGCCGAGGAATCGGTGTGAGAATTAGAGTTGCAGGATGGAAGCTGGTTGCACATGACTGAGTGGTACAAGATGTCGAAGACACTATTTCTGTACTGCAAGACGAGGTGGGGTGGGTTGGCAAATCAAAAGCCCTCTCTCCTTTCTATCTTCCCATGCAATTTTCTTCTTCCCTCTTCTATCTTCTTCCTTTTCTAATTCATCAATCAGCTTCAAAAAGCCCACAAGCAAAACATGGTTGATTTACTTATCACTGAAATTCTTATCGCTTCAAAATAGATTGCATTATGTTGTCAGTATTATGTTGTCGTTATAATCCTGATTTTTCCATTTTTATTATAATTGCTAATTTGTCACTATGTTATCCGCTTTACATTAAATATATACTTTGGCTTTATCTTTTTAAAAATAAATGACACTCCATGCTGCTAGGAGAGAGAGAGAGAGAGAGAGAGAGAGAGAGAGAGAGAGAGAGAGAGAGAGAGAGAGAGACAGAGAGAGAGAGACAGAGAGAGAGAGAGAGAGCATGCACAACATTTTGTATCATTGAAAACTTTTATTTTAACGCATATTGCTTGTGAGGATAAAAAGAATGGCGTGTACCGCTGAAATTTTGCCTGTTTGCACGCTTGTAAAAAAAAAAAACAGAACAAAAAACAAAACAAAAAAATGTGAAAAGGTAAGTTTTAAAAAAAAATATGTTAGCTGTCGTATTTACAAATTAATTTACAGGCTAAAATACATTGGTAATGACATGCTATTTACACAAATGTAATTAAAAGAAAAAGGAAACAAACAAGCAAAATACTTCTCTCACTCACTCCATCTTCGTAACTGAAGAGAAAACCACAGATGCTTCAACTTTTTCGTGGGCCATAATTTTTTAAAATACTGCATAGTAATACAACATTTCTCACAACAGCCCACCATTAGAGGGTAAAATGAGCAAAGCAAAAACTTACAGCTATTATTTATGAATGTACAAGTTTGTGTTAATAAGATTTAGGATTTGCTGTAAACTGTCCATCAGTAATTAACAAAGATATGAGGAAACAACGTTAATATGAAAATAAAAAAGGATCGCTGGTCCTTAAACGCCCAGATCAGAAATAGATACAATTTACAGTGTTAATTATGATATGGTCAGGAATACTGTGTGTTAACAAGAAAAGAACGAATTTGGATGTGTCAAGACAAGAAAAGTACTACTTTTTGGTATCGTTTGCAGTCGAAGACATTTTCGAACTGCATACAATGAGCGTATTACTTCCATCACAATTATTGTAATTGAACATTATACATCAAGTTAAGTGTTAACTTCATAGTTTTGAATAGAAGCTAAATTACAACATGGCATTTTCCATTACTCTCTTCACGTGCTTTTTCTTTCCCGTTTCTCAGCGTTAAATAGTAATTGTGTTACGTCTGTACGTAAGGGGGATAACTATGCACCCCGCAGTTGATGATTTTAATGTTTCGCTGAGGCCTTTTCATGGAAGACTTTTGACGAAGCAATTTTCTCATTTAATTGTTCAACCAGTCAATTTCTCATTATATAATTTTTTTTAAATTTATTTATTTATTTATTTATTTTTTTTTTGGGGGGGGAAACATCTAATTGTAGATTTTGTTATATTGTGTGTTATGTGTGTCTCTCTCAGAATATAACATCTGCAGATAGAAGAGCATTCGTAGTATTTTATGCTTTTGGTAAATATAATTACAATAATTAGTATCTAAACAAGCAAGAAAAATTCATTTTATACGATGAAAATGAACGAGCGTAAGCCTCCTGTTGCAATCTCAATATTTTTTTTTTCATAATGAAAAAAATTAACTAACCACCATACACTTTCCTTTGTGTATTATGATAAAAGGAGTCCATTTAATCGGTGCAAATTTGATGACTTGTTAAATATTCATTCTGCTATTATTTTATGGACAATTGGTGACATATAACGGTAGCGTGAGAAAATACACTCATACGTATACATTTTTATGCGATTTTGGTTCGCTTCGACCCTTGTAAACATGAATTTTTCAAGAAGTGAAATACACTACCCATACATAAGCAATCATCCATAATTCAAACTAGCTATTATTTGAATGACGCTACTAGTATGAGAAGACGTCACTGACTAACTAGTCAGGAGACCAAGATCGTAGTCTTTACAGACATATGATATCGCCTTGACAATTTCTGGACACAAACAGCCAAGCCATCGATAGCAACACACGTAGCGGGGTTTCTCGGGTTGCATAACTCACACACATTGGCTCACCAACTACAGATCTTACCATTATCACAGGGAAACGTGTGCACGGTTAGACCTGGGGTCAAACCTGGATCTTCCATATGCTAGCCAGGCGCTCGACTACCTACGCTATCTGAATCGACATCCTATGCAGTTACCTGTGATACATTCACCTTCCTTCGGGAGCCACATCATCGCCTCTCCATTAGCCGCAATGACCACTTGTGAAATATTATAACAACTGAGCGGTCTTGACATAGCTGATCGCACAACTGCCACCAAATGTCACAGGGGAAAATGTGCACGGCCGGATTGGGGCTTGAACAAGGATCTTCCGAATGCTTGCCGGATGCTCTTCCACCTAAGGTACCCTTGTCGACGTCCATACATGTTCAGGATATTGACTGTTTAATGGTAAAGGCAAATTTAGACAATTCGATAGGAATAAGGTAAGTCATATTGTTCACAAAGTCAGTCGATCTATTAAAGACAGAAAGGAAAGAAAAAGGTCAGGTGCTGGCGGAGGGAATAAAGTATTGATCGGTATTATTGTTTATATCTCTACTGCATGCAGTTCTACCAGTTTTGGGCATAGTTTATGACTGTTTTGAGAAAGTGATTTTCTCAGCGAAGTATTTAAAAGATTTTATGATACTGTCAGAACAGAAATATTAATGAAGATAAGATTTCGTGGTTTGGACGTAAACAGAACATTTCCTGGAAATTCAATTATGTGAAGTCCAAAATGGTGGATTAAATTTCTTGGATATTAGTTTCCCGTGAACTAACAACGAAATTAAATCATCGATGAATATTTATGATTTTACAATATTTACTGTCTGTGTTTAAAATTTAATTCTGGCAACATAATTATCTCAGTTTCCTAAAAGCGACCACAGTCGTGCATCGTTCTCTTGCCGTTTTCAGTTTAATACACACATTTTCTTTCATGTGGTTGCTGACTATATAGACGCTCACGTGAAAAATATGTTAAATATTTTGACTTTTAATGCCACGCACGTCAGTTACGTATCAGAAGAATGGTCTCTTGAACTTTCAAGGAACGTTTATAATCTTTTCCCGATTAAACTTTTGCAGTATTAAAAGGCATCTTTGACAGCTTATCTAAAAATAAGATTTGAAACAGCGTGTGAATGAGGAAGAATACCTGCTTTATAATAGTATTTGATAGGCAATATATATGTTACATAGAGCTCTTTTTGACTTTTTATTCACAGAGAACCTATTAGGTTTTACTCAGGTGAAAGCATTCATGCACTACTACACCACTTTACACGCATATTTCTGTCTGGGAAGCATTGTCAGAAATCACAGGTAACCAAGAACAAGCATTATCTTCGAGAATACTATAACAAGCATAGGGTATGTGCTATTTATATTTACGTCTCTGTTTATAGCTCTGCTAGTTTTTTTCTGATTATTTGTTTCATTATGGAGAGTCGATGTTGTTACGATATTTGTGAAACCGAGTAATTAGCCAATTACTAGGAGCAGTCGTCATAATGTTCAGTATTCACGAGACTTTATGGTAGCATGGATTAGTTTCGTAAAATGGACCCTCCTAATTTCTTTTCATAATGAATTCTCAGGATATTCGCACATATAAGTGTTTGCTCATTTGAGATAGGAATAATTCTGTGTATTAGGTATTTGGGTCATGTTTTGTTGTACGTGGCAAGAAATACCGACCGAAGGCATAGAAAAGCACACTGACAAGTCATACGAATGTGAAGCAAGAAAAAACATCCAAGTGTGAAATTAGAGTCTCGTGAATGTGTGGCCGTTAGTTGATTAGAGGAAAATTATTTGTGGCAATAGCGCGTTTAAGAACCCTTCAATTGACAACGATTGTTGTATTGAGGTTCCTGGAAATAGGCGAAACATGGATCTCAAGCCAGCCTCACACAGGTGCTGTTTGTTTCGCTCGGTCGTGAGGCGCTGTTGGACCTCTTGCATCCTACAATGGTTTTATCCTTTCTGCCCAAATGCATTTAATAAAAAGCAAAGACAGTGATACGGTACAAAAATCTTCAAATTGAGTGAGAGTCATCAGCATATGGATCCAACACATTGGCTTCGAACAGGTACAATTTCTTCTGTAAGTCTTGCGAACAGCTTCTATGAATAACATAATAAGACCGATTGCAATAACCTAGTACATTTGTGAAAAGTTGTGTAATACTTTACACTTGATTATAGTTTACGTTCAGCTTTGAACATAAAATCCATTTTTCGGTCTATTGTACGTAACAAATCAATGTAAAGACGAAACGATCATTTTTGGAACCTCTCCTGTTATTGCAGGAGAATATATTGATACTGCAGATGGATAAAGCAGAGCAAAGTAGGGTACTGAATATAGCACTAGGACCCCATTAAAAAAAAAAAAAACAGGAAAAAATGTAAGAGAAAAGAAAAAGAAACTTTAAAAGACTAAATATGTCGTTATGACTGGGGATTTGATCCCGTAGCTCCCAAGATAAATAATCTACTACGCACGTTACCTTAACTCTCAGCCACATTCTTCATTCTGCAAAGCTCAGAAGTTCTCAGAAATGATAAACAGCTTGTACAGTCACCTTGTTTATGTTTTACATCTTCTCTGTTCGCATGCACAGTGACCTCAATCGCTTTTGTTTGCTATTGCAGATTCTATATTTAGTGATCTACATAGTCTGCGTGCAGATTGGTTTGATATGTATTTATTGGTAGATACTAATTCACCACAGTTCATTAAAAATACCATCTAACTCTTTGACCATAAAACCTTTAAAAACTCTCTGCGGGGGAATGTAGAATAGGTAAGATGCCCCATCCTGCATATCGTAAGAGGCGACTAATGGAGTCCGAAGCCGAGGCTGTTCCGTGGTTATCGTGCCGGACTCGCGGCCAAAAGGGGTGCTGATTCAAATTCTACAATATTATCAACCCTAGTTGGCTCCAGTGGTGTTTCCTTCGGCAAGGCACTTTACTCCAATTGCCTCAGCACTAAAAAAAAACAGGTTGTACTGCTGTGCCGTAACACGCCGAACTAAGCCAAACTTAGCATATGTTTCCTCGGCCATTGTAAAAGAGGCGCGGAAGCTCGGTGGGTAGCGTGGTGGACTCTTAAGCAGAAGTAGCGGGTGTAATTCCCTGACCAGGTCGGTCTACTGACAAGGTCGGCTAGTCTCGTTTCCTTTTAATGAAAAATGTAAACATTTCGGGGTATATCAAAGATACAACGCACATACATACATACATACATACATACATACATACATACATACATACATACATACATATATATATATATATATATATATATATATATATATATATATATATATATATATATATATATATATATATATATATATATATACACACACACATTAAAAATAACATGGCTTTTAAAGTGTTGGTTTAAAGCAATTTGATATACCAGTATTAAATCGATCCTCCGCCTACTTGGCAAAACTTCCTACTTTTATTTATCGAGGCATAAAATCCTGAAATGCAGTATCGTAATTCTATGTTTTTGTAACTTGTACTTTCCGGTCGTTGTCTCGATAAAAACATCAAAGAGGTAATATCTCTATTCATTAAAGAAGCTGAGTACTATTTACTATTTGTCCTATGTTGTGAAACTACAATTATTTTCTTATCTGAAACATAAATGATGGCGAAAGCCAGTGTTCAATAAAAACTAATGACTAGCAGCTTTGAATTACACATTAAATGCCTCATTGATTCAGAGGAAATCTGAAGCCATAGTTACAGCATTTTATAAATATTTCCTAAATATTTAGTTAAAGCCGGTAATAATGCCAACTTCAGGTCCCGATAAGAGCAGATAACAAATCCTTGCAAATTATATCGTCAAATACATCAACATCAACATATTTATTGGAAGAGCGATAACTGATACATGCATTATACCCCCCCCCCCCCCCCCCCCCCCCCTCAACGCATCCTTCTACAGCGTGGTTGTGACAAATTTTACAATTCACGTGCGACGGTTTATATTAGGGGTGCACAACTCAAACGCTTACATGGGCCAGAATCGACCTTGATTGGATCTAAGCGGGTCGCATTGCGAAAGTTTTGTATCTATAATTAAAGCATAAATACACATGCGTAACGTAAGGAGACAGGCGGCGGGCAGCACAAAATGTGTTGGCTAGCTGCATGCGGTCCGCAAGCCGTATGTTCGTTCGTTATTTGAATTATAGTCGTATATCGCCTATTGGCATTCACGACTCGTTAAATTGTGCGCTTATGCGCACTAATTAATTTTTGCGGTTTCCCGCAAGTTACTCAATTAAATGATGCCTCCAAAGCAAGCAGCAGGAAGAAAGAGCGCCTCGATTGCCACCATCCATCCGTCTGTCCGCCTTCGCCAACAACTGTTACCTTATTTTATTATGTCAAATCTATGCCCAGTTTCCTATTTCCATTTGGGCTGTCCCTATCCTAACGCCAAAGATGTGAGAGTCACATATCCGAGTTAATTATTCCTAAGTTGTGAATTTTCCTAATAACTAGCTTTTGTTTTTTTTGTGCTCTATGCGTGCTTGTATGTTTTCCGAAATAAAATACCAATGATGGTGGCTTAAAGTAGCCGGTTAATTTGGTGATCTTCATTTCGGATTCGCGACGCCGTTAATTGTTTCACCAGCATACCAATCAGTGTTTTTCAGGGCCATACAGTTTTCGCCTGAAGAGGGCTCTCGGGGGTCAGAATGAGAGCCCAGGGTAAAAATTTAGCCATACTTTGCCACAAAAAAAAAAAAACAATCTTAGGCATATTAGTTGCCTTTTTTTATTTTGTTATCTTAATCCGGCACATGTGGACATTTGTGGCAATATGTCCAAGTTTTTAATTAATATTTAAACCAATCAGTCGGCAATATGATAGAGTTATAGATCAAACCGGGTTTTCATTCAGAGCCAAAATGAAAACCCTCAGTCTGCCTTGTTTTGGTGCAGCTTTTTATTACTGCTCCTGCTCCAGCCGGAAGTCCCTAATCGTCATTCCTGTAGAGCTCTATCAGGTTTTCCCTCCTAAGTTGCCGGGTGGTCCCAGCCTCTCTATTTCGGATGGCTTGCCACCTCGGGCTGCTTTCAGAGGTTCTTCCTGGAATCTGGCAAGACGGTCGAGGTTAGTTATTTTTGTTGTTTAAGTCTGACACTCTTGTGGATACTTTGGTCGGGTTCCACCAGCTGGTTTCCTGCCTGGCGGCTGGAGGGCTCCCTCTCCTTTCACGCTGGATGGCTGGCCTCTCCTTTCATTTTTTAAATGGATGGCGTGCCTCTCCTAGAGGCCCGGATGAGTACGCTTACTCCAGCTTATCCTAGGTTTCGCCTCGCTGGCCTGACAAAAAATCCGCCAAGCTGTCCCCCCCTTCCACCTGGTATTTCTTTCCACTGGTTATCGATGCTACTCCCTCTACGGCTGGCGGCGGACTCACTGACTCAAGCCGTATGTGATGATGGTGAACTTACATTATACTCGCGTGCGACCAATCTGGTCATGTGCGAGGATAAGCCGTATGTGATGATGATGCTTGAATTAACGTCGTGTTCGCCCATTAGGGCATGTACGACGAAAAAACCCTTGGTTTATATAGTTTTGTTTAATTTCTCACTGAGGTCACGACCTTGTGTACTATACTGCTAAAACCAAAACCCATTAGCTAAAAATAACCCATGCGGTACCAGCGTGAGTTCCGTAAATTAGACCACAGTTACCATTTAAAGATGTTTCAGCATCCATACGATAATACAGGCCCGGATTAAGGACGGTGTGGGGGTCACAGGGGGCACGTGCCCCTGGCCATCCTAGTCATGGGGGTTCTCCTAGTTGCCGTGGATAAAATTACATATGTTTAAATAAACCATAGGTCTATACCGTCTAATACTTATCATAATATAGCTACAATAATTATACACATATAAAGGACAGTTTGAGGACTGCTTTAAGGGTGTATTTGAAGATCCCTGGGCTCCCAAATGCCTAATCCGGCTATACGATAATATATGGGCGAACACCAGGCTGTTGTTCTTTTTTTTTTGGGGGGGGGGTTGATTGGTTGGGGGGGGGTCTGTTCTTTTTCCACACATTCAAGCCACGAGAATTTATATTTTCACAGCAAATCAAAATCCTATTAAAATGGTCTCTTTCAACAATCTGAGTCAATGAAAAACTAATATCAAGCCTAGAATTTTGTTCATTTCTGCTACTTGGCACCAACAAGCCACATACAACGGGAACTGTTGGTGTAACGGCCAAACATCAACAAACTGAGGAATTAGATATCGCATAGAAACAAGAAACATTCCTGAGGTTCTTCCATATGATGTGTTCGAACTAGCACATATTATTTCACCAGTGACAGATGTTATCATTATGACCTCGACATTTTGTTCCAGGAATCGTTTACGCATGTGTACTTTTGATGCAGAACGTTGGCGCAAGCTTGATTATGACTCAAGGATATGTAGTTATTTCGAAACAGCTGTAATTGAAGATTGAAATCCAATTGACGATACAATGCCTCTTGACAGAATTGTTCCACTTTTCCTGTTGAGACTAATAGAATCTATATTTGGGTTAGCATTGAGATAAGGAAATCGCAGTCATGGGGTTATATTATATGTCTCCCGCCAGGCTCTGCCGAGCGGGGAGACAAATAATGTATCCTCTCGACTGGGATTTCCTTGTCTCGGTACAAAACCCAACATGGATTATTTTCTCATCCAATTTCTTCCTTTCAAATGAAAACAGTGTTCATCAGGTACTCTTATTTTCCTCACCTTTTTCCATACTTCATTCGGTCTTAAAATGTTTAATAATTATAGCAGGACGATCACGCTATATCCGCCGCTCTTACAAAACAATTGCAATTTAACATTTAAAATTTTTACATGTTGTCTGTTTTGCACAAAATCCGTCATGAGTCAAATAGTATTGTTCTGTAAATACAGCGCATTAATACGAATACGTTAATGAAGGTGGTGGCGTGACCGGTTAATCCGAAGTACACAAGTTGAACCCGTGAGAAAATAAGAAAAACACATTTTGATAGTGTACTGGCATTATTACATTTGATCAATGGATGTCGCATGAAAAAACAACACAAATGATTAATTTTGCTTATATAATGAAAACTTTTAACTTTTGGAAAAGAAGTTTATAAGGATAACTTTTAACTTTTGAAAAAGTATTATCGTGGCTAGCTCGTGGAAACCATGACTATGACAACCAGACTAAGATAAAAAAAGGTAAGGTTAGCAAATCAGCTAGATTTCTCTGTCGCATGGGTGAGAAAAAGTTTGGGGATGCAGGTTGAGAGGGGTTGGCGCAATTCCAGGAATAGAGATTAATAATGAATACAGTTAAAGTTTACGTAAAAGAAGATCTTACAATAGGCAAGGTAGAAAATTCAGAGAAGAAGCCAAAAACAGGGAGTTCAAAAGACACAGTGAGCACTTACTATGTATGATTTACAAGGCGACTGCGACACCAGAGACGAAAGATGCTTATTTTCAGACTTAATCAACATCCGATAATTGTATGGTATCACTTGGCATGTCAGGACTGAAGGCAATATAATTGTATGGCATCACTTGGCATGTCAGGACTGAAGGCAATATAATTGATTCTCCAGCTGAAATTGCATAAATATTCGAGTCATTGACTTCTTAACGATCAAGATAGATGTAGACAAACCAAATGCAATATTGTATGTCATATTGTTCACCGAGTCAGGAGATCTATCAGTCAGTGGGAATGACCAAATAATTGGGAAGAGAAACGTGGGGTGGGGGGTGGGGGGATAGCTTGTGTCAGCCAGGTACATGTAGTATATCAAGTTAGTTTTTCAAAATAACGTATGGGTTAGTGTAAGAATGTTTTTATATCACGTGATACCGATCTGGAATTTGTTACGCATCGGTAAAATCTGGGGACTAGTTTCGCTTACCAATCAGCTTCCAGTGCACTTTAGGTCAAACTTTGTCTATACAAACTCCTTACAACACAACAATAACAACAACCCCCCCCCCCCCCCTCGCCTCCTCACCTTTCCTTGTGACTTCAGATCCATATTTACAACCCCAGATAAAAACTCCGATTATAAGTTAGAACACTGTATAACCGCACAGTCCTTCCTGTACTCCAGCACTCACCTCTATTCGAGACAAAGCATATGACAGGCTTTACGAGTCACTCTACAGTAATAAATTACTGCATTTTTTGCTTCAACAATTTTTCACCAGCTGTTATTGAAGGTCATGGTAATATGACAATTTTTTTTGGGAAAGATGTAAAAATGCGTAGAAAGCTAGAACAACGAATGCCAATACAACAGGAACTGGACGCAAGCTTAATGTTGAAAAAAGCAATAATCTGCTAAGAAAAAAAAATAAAATAAAATAAAATAAATAATAATAATAATAATAATAAATACATCATACAGAGTGAAAAAAGGTCCCCAGATCACTGCTATGGCCTGTTCTGATACTCTGCCCTATCTGTAACACTATATAAGAGTTGGCAACCCTTCGCTAGCGAAGACGAGGCTTGGTATTCTAGCGCCATGTGAAGAGGTTAATGAAAGAAAGCTACGTGCTACCTAAAATTAAATGTTTTATTGACGGAATCCGCTGATTTGATGATAGAAAGGATGAAAATTGGAATTATACCGATTAAATGATCATGAATGGGTATTTATCGAAGGGTAAATTTTATCTAATCAGTCACAAAGTTAACATAAAGTTCTTCGGACTCGATTTACTTTGTGAGTGATTAGGTAAAATTAATTCTTCGGTAAGTACCAAACCAAACCATGATCATTTAAGTTTATATTGTCGTTTGAATCTAAAATTTAATTTGTTTTAGACTAAAGTAAGTAAGGATCAATGTGAAGGCTCAGCATTCACGTTTTTTAAGCTCTCAGAAAACTTTCTTCTGTTGCAGGATAATATTATGGTAACAACGGTGGATACAGCGTAGTAAAGGGAGGTATCGAATATAGCGCTTGGACCCTCATTCAAAACTATAGTTCTCTCAGCGTGGATGCATAAAGTCTGAAGTGATTTATTTTACTCATTCGTTGGCAGGTAAGTCAATCCTTAAGTAATGATTACTTTGCCAGCAGGATTGTTTTTATCTTTCAGTTGTTGTTTTTCAGGCATTAAACATATGCCTTATAATGTATCACCAACAAGTATGCATAGATGAACCTTAAGAGTAGAAATTCAACAAAAAGTGCTGGGTTGGGTTTTGTTTCTTAAAATACCAGACGGCTGTTGGCTTTAGTGCGGAACATAGCCTCCTTTTTAAAGGGAGCAAAACTGTAAGGAGACATGAATTTCAACATTGTCATTGCTAGAAGAAAGCAGTATAAATTGTTTTCTAGGAGTACAAATATATTGTGATTTATAATATTGAGGCCTATGGAGTGTTAGCCATGTCCT